>JAHUXG010027901.1:0-83598 GCA_020740815.1 Sciurus niger
CCCCTTCATGCTCAAAACACTAGAAAAAATAGGATAGTGGGAACATTCCTTAACATTGTAAAGGCCATCTATGCTAAGCCCATGGCTAATATCATTCTAAATGGTGAAAAACTGAAAGCATTCCCCCTAAAAACTGGAACAAGGCAGGGATTCCCTCTTTCACCACTTCTATTCAATATCGTCCTTGAAACTCTAGCCAGAGCAATTAGACAGACCAAAGAAATTAAAGGGATACGAATAGGAAAAGAAGAACTCAAACTATCCCTATTTGCTGATGATATGATGTTATACTTAGAGGAACCAGGAAATTCCACCAGAAAACTTTTAGATCTCATAAGTGAATTCAGTAAAGTAGCGGGATATAAGATCAATGCACATAAATCTAAGGCATTTTTATACATAAGCGATGAATCTTCAGAAAGAGAAATTAGGAAACTACCCCATTCACAATAGCATCGAAAAAAATAAAATACTTGGGAATCAATCTCACAAAAGAGGTGAAAGACCTCTACAATGAGAACTACAGAACACTAAAGAAAGAAATTCAAGAAAACCTTAGAAGATGGAAAGATCTCCCATGTTCTTGGATAGGAAGAATTAATATTGTCAAAATGGCCATACTACCAAAATTGCTATACAGATTCAATGCAATTCCAATTAAAATCCCAATGATGTACCTTACAGAAATAGAGCAAGCAATTATGAAATTCATCTGGAAGAATAAAAAACCCGAATAGCTAAAGCAATCCTCAGTAGAAAGAGCAAAGCAGGGGGTATCGCAATACCAGATCTTCAACTCTACTACAAAGCAATAGTAACAAAAACGGCATGGTATTGGTACCAAAATAGACAGGTGGATCAATGGTACAGAATAGAGGACATGGACACAACCCAAATAAATACAATTTTCTCATACTAGACAAAGGGGCCAAAAATATGCAATGGAGAAAAGATAGCCTCTTCAACAAATGGTGCTGGGAGAATTGGAAATCCATATGCAACAGAATGAAACTAAACCCATATCTCTCGCCATGCACGAAACTAAACTCAAAATGGATTAAGGATCTCGGAATCAGACCAGAGATCTTGCATCTTATAGAAGAAAAAGTAGGTCCAGAGCTTCAACATGTCGGCTTAGGACCAGACTTCCTCAACAGTACTCCCATAGCACAAGAAATAAAAGCAAGAATTAATAACTGGGATAGATTCACACTAAAAAGCTTTCTCTCAGCAAAGGAAACTATCAGCAATGCGAAGAAAGAGCCTACAGAGTGGGAGAAAATCTTTGCCAATCATACTTCAGATAGAGCGCTAATCTCCAGAATCTATAAAGAACTCAAAAAACTCTATACCAAGAATGCAAATAATCCAATCAACAAATGGGCTAAGGAAATGAACAGACACTTCACAGAAGAAGATGTACAAGCAATCAACAGATATATGAAAAAATGTTCAACATCCCTAGTAATAAGGGAAATGCAAATCAAAACTACCCTAAGATTTCATCTCACCCCAATTAGAATGGCGATTATCAAGAATACAAGCAACAATAGGTGTTGGCGAGGAGGTGGTGAAAAAGGAACACTCATACATTGCTGGTGGGGTTGCAAATTAGTGCATCCACTCTGGAAAGCAGTGTGGAGATTCCTCAGAAAGCTTGGAATGGAAACACCATTTGACCCAGCTATCCCACTCCTTGGCCTATACCCAAAGGACTTAAAATCAGCATACTACAGAGATACAGCCACATCAATGTTCATTGCTGCTCAATTCACCGTAGCCAGATTGTGGAACCAACCTAGATGCCCTTCAGTTGATGAATGGATAAAGAAACTGTGGCATATTTATACAATGGAATATTACTCCGCAATGAAGAATGATAAAATTATGGCATTTGTAGGCAAATGGTCGAAATTGGAGAATATCATGCTAAGTGAGATAAGCCAATCTCAAAAAACTAAAGGAGGAATGATCTCGCTGATAAGTGGATGAGGACATATAATGGGGGGTGGGAGGGGCTAGCATTAGGTTTAGGGTTAGGTTTATAGTTAGGCTAAGGAGAGCGGTAAGAATGAAGGAAAGAAGGACTGTGTAGAGGGAAAAGAGGGGTGGGAGGGGTGGGAGGGGTGGGGAAAAATAAAATAAACATCATTACCCTATGTAAACATAAAAAAAAAAAAGAATACAAGCAACAACAGGTGTTGGCGAGGATGTGGGAAGAAAGGTACACTCTTACATTGCTGGTGGGGCTGCAAATTAGTGCAGCCACTCTGGAAAGCAGTGTGGAGATTTCTTAGAAAACTTGGAATGGAACCACCATTTGACCCAGCTATTGCACTCCTTGGCCTATACCCAAAGGACTTAAAATCAGCATATTACAGAGATACAGCCACATCAATGTTCACAGCTGCTCAATTCACAATAGCCAGATTGTGGAACCAACCTAGATGTCCTTCAATTGATGAATGGATAAAGAAACTGTGGTATATATATACAATGGAATATTACTCAGCCATAAAGAATGATAAAATTATGGCATTTGCAGGCAAATGATGAAACTGGAGAATATCATGCTAAGTGAGATAAGCCAATCTCAAAAAACCAAAGGAAGAATGATATCGCTAATAAGTGGATGATGACACATAATGGGGGGTGGGAACGGGTTAGCGGGTGTTTGAGTTGAGTTTAGGGAGTGGGCCAGGAATGGAGGGGAGGAAGGAAGCACTGTATAGAGGGAAAAGAGAGGTGGGAGGGTGGGGGGAAGGGGAAAAAATAACAGAATGAATCAAACAACATTACCCTATGTAAATTTATGATTACACAAATGGTATGCCTTTACGCCATGTACAGACAGAGAAACAACATGTATCCCATTTGTTTACAATTAAAAAAAAATAGAAAAAGAAGAAATTGGAGGACACTTAAAAATCAACTCTCAAGAATTTTCAAAAATATAATGTCATTATTAAGTATACTCACCAATGTTATATAATAAATCACCTGAACTACTTCCTTTTGTCTAGCTGGAATTTTTTATCAATTGGCCAGTATCTCTCTCACCCCACTGTGCTCCAGTCCCTGACCATCACCACACTGTGCTCTTAAAATTGACTTGAACACTTGTAGTTTGCTTTATGGCTCCAGGACCTCACTATTTTCAAATTGGCTCCTGTCAGGCAAAGAAGGCAAATATCTGTTCCCTTGATTGTATATTTGAAGTGACATAATTCTTCTTTTCTTCCCCAAAGAACATGTTTTACTTTATAAATAAGAAAGGCCCCCTTACAAAGCAGCATCCTCAGGCAGTCAGCCAGCATAAAGTCTGACAGAGAATTAAAAGAACAAGTGAATAGTGGACTAGAAGTAAACCTGGTGTGTGAATCTGTTTTTGTACTAGCATGTACTAAAGATTGAAGTGCATCTTAGACATTCCATCTTGTTGTTTTGGAGCAAGATACATGGTTCATTTTAGGATGTGTAATATTTCTGTCTCCAGAGAGACAAAAGGTGTCCAAAACATTTCAGTGTTGACATTGGGCTTTGAAATCACAACCAGTTATAAGAGATGTCAGATATACTTTAATTTTTCCTCCTATACTACACTCAATTTTACTTCTGTCACTCCATGCACAAATCAAATTTTTTAATGTTTCTTTTAAAATATTTTTTTCTTTCTAGTTATAGATGAAGTAGAGTCTGTTTTGTCATATTAAAACAAACATGAAGCCTATTATTTTTTATTTTAAAAATCTGGTTAAGTTGCACAGGAAAGTAGGATCCATTTTGATATAATTATATAAGAAAGGAAGAAATGTTATTCTAACTAGTACCCCATTCCTGTGAATGTGCATAATGATGGAGTTCACTGTTAAATTTTCTTGTATGTACTTAGGAAAATTATGTCAGATTCATTCAATTTTTTCTTTTTCTATACATCTACTTCCCTCCATTTCTAGTCTACTGAACTTCTACCCACCCCTGTATTGTGGGTTAGCTTCCATATATGAGAGAAAACATATGATCTTTGGATTTTGGAGAATGACTACTTTCACTTAGCATGATAGTCTCTAGATCCATCAATGTACTGGCAAATGCCATAAAGCCATTCTTTATGGCTAAGTAATGCTCCATTGTGTATATATATATTTGCTTTACTCATTCACCTGTTGAAGGGCACCCCAGTTGGTTCCACAGCTAAGGTATTGATGTTTGCACTGATGTTAACATCAGTGTGGCTCTGTCAATAGTATACTGATTTTAACTCCTTGGGGTATGTACCAGGGAATAGGATAACTGCCTCAGATTGTGGTTCTATTCTCAGCTCTTGTGAGAAATCTCCATACTCCTTTATACAGTGGTTGTATCAATTTACAGTTCCCAGAAATACATGATTGTACCTTTTTTCCACATCCTCACCAAAATTTATTGTTTTTTGTGTTCTTGATAATTGCCATTCTTCCTGGAGTGAGGTGAAATCACTCTGTTTTTTTGATTTGCATTTCTCTAATTGCTAGAGATGTTGAATGTTTTTTCATGTATTTGTTGACCATTCAAATTTCTTCTTTTGGGTAGTATCTGTTAATTCCTTTGCCTATTAATTGACTGGGTTATTTGTTTTCTTCAGTGAGTTCTTTAATACTCTGGAAATTAATGCCTTGTCTGAGGTGCAGATGGTAAAGATTTTCTCCCATTCTGTAGTCTCTCTCTTCCCTCTCTTGATTTTTTCTCTGTGAAGATTTTAGTTTGATATCATTCCATGTATTGATTTTTTTAAATTTAATTATTGCACTTCAGGAATCTTGTTGAAGAAGTTGGTTCCTATGTCAACTTGATGGAGTGTGAGGCCTATATTTTCTTCTAGTATGAACAGCATCTCTGGTGTAATACCTAGGTCTCTTGTCCACATTGAGTTTAGTTTTTTTGCAAGGTGAGAGATGGGGGTTAATTTTCATTCACTAAAAGTGAATTTCCCATTTTTCCAGCACCATTTTTTGAAGATACTATCTTTTGTCCATTGTATGTTTTCAGTGCCTTTGTCTACTATGAAATAATTCTATTTATGTGTTTTTCTCTCTACCTTCTCTTCTACTGCATTGGTCTTCATGCTGCTTTTGTGCTTATAACTGTAGTATAACTTAAGGTCTGGTATTGTGATGCATCTTGCTTTATTTTATTTTTGTTGAAAATTGTTTATGCTATTCAGGGTCTCTTATTTTTCAAAATGAAATTAATAACTGGTTTTTCTACTTCTTTGCCTTTGTAATTTGATTAGGAATTGCATTAAATCTTTATAGAGATTTTTGTAATGTAACCATTTGGTGACTAATAATTCTGCTAACTCATGTACATCTTCTAAGTTCTTCAATTTCTTTCTTTAGAGCTCTGTAGTTTTTATTGGAAGAGGCCTTTCAGCTCTTTTGTTAGATTGATTCCCAAGTATTTTTTGAAATTATTATGAATAGGGTAGATTTCTTAATTTCACTTTCAGCTGATCTTTCATTGATATATAGTAAAGCAATTGATTAATGTTTTTTTGCATAATTCATTTATGAGTTCTAGAAGTTTTCTGGCAGAGTATTTTTTATTCTTTTTAGACATGCATGGCAATAGAGTATATTTTGACATATTTTTAGAAACACAGACTATGTCATATTCTACCTGGGATCCTAGTCTTGTGATTGTACATGATGTATAGATTCACTGTGTTGTATATACATATATTCCTATTCCTCTTCCCTTCAATCCCCTTTGTCTAATTCACTTAACTACAGTTATTTCCCCCTACTTTCTTGTGTGTCTTTATCCATATATCAGAATGAACATTAAACCTGGTTTTTGGGGACTGACTTATTTTACTTAGTATTATAGTCCATGCTAAGATCTGTTCATTTACTGGCAAATATCAGAATGTCATTCTTTTTATGACTGAGTAATATTCCATTGTGTATTTATACCACATTTTCTTTTTCCTTTCAGCTGATGAAGGGGACCTCAGTTGGTTCCATGACTTAGCTATTGTGAATTGATCTGCATCACTGTAGAATGCTGATTTTTTTCATTTGGTACCAGTGATTGAACCCATGGGTAGTTAACCACTGAGTTACATCACTAGCTACATTTCTAATATTTGATTTAGAGAGAGGGTCTTGCAGAATTTTGGGGGGCCTCACTAAATTGTTGAGGCTGACTTTGGACTTGTGATTTTCCTGACTCTGCCTCTTAAGCTGCTGGGATAGTATGCTGATATTAATGCCTTTGTATATAGAGTTTTTTTGTCTTCAAAATATAGGATCATGTAATTAGGAAATAGATCAATCTCTGCTTTTCCTTTTCATATCCCTTTAATTTCTTCCTTTTGCCTCCTTTTTCTGGCTATTTCCAAGGACTATGTTGAATAGAAGTGGTGAAAGATAGCATACCTGTCTTACTCAAATTTCATAGGAATTCTTTCTTTTCTTGTCTATTTAGAATGATGTTGGCCTTGGTTTTGATGTATATAAATTTTACAATGTTGAGGTATGTTCCTTCTATCACTAGTTGTTTATTGTTTTTAACATGAATGTGTGATGGACTTTGTAAATTTTATTTTTACTGAGATAATCCTGTAGTTCTTATGTTTAAGTCTATTTATTTGGTGATTTATATTTATTGATTTCTGTGTCTTGAATCATCTGTGCATTCCTGGGATGAAATCCACTTGATCATGAATTTTAAAATAATCAAAGCAAACACAGAACACTTACTAAAACATATAGCCTACCTTTGTTGACTTTCCATTTCACTGCCTTAATTAAACCAAAGTTTTCAAAACTACACTTTTATTAAGCTTTTGAAATAATTCTAAAACTGTCAATAATTAAACATTTATCTTACAAATAAAAATGTAGAGACAGATGTAAATTCTATATATTTCCATAATAATTTCACAAATATACCTTCTTCTCAATCCTTAGTGTCTACACTTTTAAAGTGGAGAAAAAATGAGTCTTTTTGCTGCTTCTTTATCTTAACCACATTTGGCATACTTTATGTTGACTTAAGTTACATTTGTAGTTCTACAGTTACAGTGTTCTAATGTATTTTGTTTCCTGCATTCTTAGAAATTTCCTACACTTGTAAAACCTCAAGTTTAAGACTTTGAGCAAAGGTTTCTGCACTCTTGCCTGAGGCTCCCATCTTCTATGGGGTTGAAGTGCATTGGATTTAGGTGTAAAGATGGACCTATCTTGCATCCCAGGACCCAAAATATGGGAAACAACTGAGTAAAAATCTGGTCATGACAACTTGCATATACCTATTTCAGCTGAGTGGTCAGATACTCATAGAACCAGCATCTATATTATAAAAAATAATCAGGTGTTTTCTCATAAATGGATCTTATATTCCCTCAAAAAAAAAAAAAAACGTGTTGTATACTTATGAAGTAAACTATCACTCAAGGGTTCTGAAGTTCTTGATTCTAGAGGAATCTCATCTAGAATATCCTGTATTTCAATTACTACTCTGGCAGGAATACAATCAAGTTACATAGACAGTGACTATTCAGATATATATGTCAAAGATACAAATGTTCCATGCCCTGTTTTCTTTTCCACATAATTGCAAATTCTCCCATATCTTGTTTTAGAAAAGTAAATTCTATATTTGAAAACATTTCATAAAACCTCACTTCCTGAATTTTGTGCTAAATCTTTGAGGCTATTATATAGAAGCTTTGGTCAAAAAGGCCTAAATTGTGTTTCAAATTTCAAGAATATCATTTGTCCAGGAATAAACAATCAAAAGTGACTCAAATGAGAAGTCCACTTAAATGAATCCCATCTTACCATTATGTCATTCTGTTTAACTCCTATATCTAATAGACAGTGTTTCAGAAAAGGAGATAATTTTGTAAAAATTGTGATCAGCTTTATTTTTTTCATTGATGAATTTCTACTTTTTAAGAATATTTTGAAGTGGTACTTCTGTTTTTCAATAATTTTTATTTAAATGGATTTTACTTAAATATAAGATTAACTCTTTTATTGAGAGTTCTAAAAATGTGGCTAGCACATTGCTAAGAATTTGAGAACAAGGCTTTAAAAGTATTTCCATATACATTTCATGAGATTATTTTCGTCATAGTTTACATGTTCTTTGCAAGGTGTTGTGAAGACTATTTGTAGATCTCAGTTTTTAAATTCTGTTTTTATGCTTGTATATTAGCACTAATTTTGAAAGAAAATAGTCTTAAATTATCATAATTTGACAGAAGTTTAAGAAGTATAAGTCAACTGTAAATAATTGAAAAATATTTTATTGTTTGTTAAAATTGCATCTAAGGTTTTCCAAATGTAAAATTTAACAGGAATATATTGAAAAGTAGCTGTGCTCATGATTGAAACCCTAATGCAACCCAACAGTAGTATATTAAAGTAGTAACTTTAGAGTTTTCAAAATACATCAATAAATATGTGAAGTCTGAAGACTTCACAGCTTACAATTTATTCATACCAGGCATGGTGGTGCATGCCCACAACCCAGATACTTGGGAAACTGAGTTAGGAGTATCACAAATTTGATACCAGCCTGAGCAATTTAATGAAAGCCTGTCTCAGAATTAAAATGTAAAAGAGTTGGGGGCATAGTTCTGATGTAGAGGACTTGAGTTCAATCCCTACTACACCCCCTCCAAATACCACCAGAAACATTCCTGTCATTAATCACCTGCTGCCTTGGCTTATTCTTGGTATTCTGGTGTCCTTTTTGATCTACAAGGGAACCAAAGATACCTCTTGAGTGTTCAGTACTTAAAGTTCTTTTTGGTAACAACAGAAAATCAAGATATGCTCCACATCTCTCTTTTCACCACAATACACAGAAAAACCTCTACCATCAGTCTTACAGAAATTGCTTTTCTCAGGGCACTAGAGTGCATTATCCCTTTTTGAATCACAGCTGATTTTGAAACTGAATCACAGCTGATTTTGAAAGTAAAGTATCAAGGAGGCAGGTGTTAAAAACTGAGTGAGATATTTTTATAACTGGTAATTTGCCAGGATATGTAACCCCATTCTCTCTGATACCTCAGACTTTACTTAAAGCCACCAAGTCCAATGGCATATTTAAAGCTGCTGACCCAGATCATGTTGTTTTTTAAGGGAGTAAGTGCCTGGGTTTGATTCACATACTGGAATTTTTAAATCAAACTATAAGCTTTAGTAGTATACAGGATACGTCTGTTTAGACTGTTTTCTCTAATAAATGATCTATTACTATTAAAACAAAATTTTGTTATATTTAAAATATTTATTTTCATAGACACTGATGACAAAAATGATAGATGCTTCAAATTGAAAAATGAACTAAAATTGAGAAAACAACTCAAAATGGAAAAGGCATTGTCCTTAAAATGATGTGATTTCTTCCTTTTTTTTCTTTTATTATTCTTGACCAGTTACTTTTCTACTGACCATAGATTATGCTAATACCAAAGTATATCTTGATATCTGTAAGACTAATTTTTACTTATTTGCTTTTGTAGCTGTTTCTATGCCAAATTCCACATGGGTTAACTTATTGCCACAGAAGAATGGTGTTGCATCCAGACTTAAACCACAGAACATTCTCATTAATGAAAAAGGGGATTTAAAGCTCACAAAGTTTGGTATGGAATGATTAAATATTTATAAATTCCTCCAGGTGGTTAGGTATAAAAGAACAACCATTTTCATAATGTGATATTGAAAGGCCCCAGCTCAATGCCTTGAACCCGGAGTCAGGGCTAAGCCCCGCTCCCGTTCTTGATGGATAAGGTCTCCAGGCAACTGCACATTCCTGGGGAAAATATCTCTTAACAACCTTGGTAAGCACAGGGGCCCAGCAGTCCTCTTTGTCTTTGAGACAGTTAGCAGCACAGATACCACCATGCTCTCAACAGCACGCCCTGCCTGGAGACCGTTACACTGATAGGCAGGAACCATAAAGATGTCAAGAAAAAATTTCCAGGAACATAGTATGAAAAATGACCTTACCCTTTAGGTGACCCATGTGCTGGATTCAAAATAGTCAATAAGATACCTGTTGCTTACCGCGTGCGCGAAACCTGCCCCTTCACCCTATAAAAACCCTGTGCCCCAAAGCCCGGTGTGCCAGTTCACCAAAACTCTGGCAGAGGTTTTACTGAGCACCCGCAGGTGCCTGTGTACCAATAAATAGCCTCTTGCTTTTGCAGCCAGTGTCTTCGCGTGATCTTCCTTGGACAGGGGGACGGAGGGTCTTTCATCTGGAGGTTCCACCGAGATTTGTGTTCTTGCTGCCCGAATCCCTGCCCAAGGAAATTCTGGAAGAACTACTGGGAGGTAAACTGGCCAGCTCGAACTCCTTGTCTTGTCGTGTTGTCATATTTCATGAGTCTCTGCATGTCTGTTTCCACGTCTCTTGAGCGCAGCGTTAGTATGATCACGCATGGTCACTTTGTACTTTGGGCAGCCCGAGAAGGAGTTGACGGACTCAGACTTCTCCCCTGCCACCCTGGGAGACATCCCAGGGGACCTAGTACCCGATTCTTCGGGATTTGATTTGTTTTTTGGCCGGAGGGGCTTACGCTCCCGACGCCGCTTGGTACTTTCGGTCTGTGCCAAAGTCGCGCAGCGTTTGTAATCTGTTGTCTTGTCTGCGTTCTCTTGTGCTTGTGCTTGTTTCTTAATTTCCTTTTAACCAGCGAGACTGAAATGGGGCAATCCATGGTAACCCCCCTGAGTCTCGCCCTCAACCATTGGCAAGATGTCCGGAACCGTGCCAGCAACTTGTCGGTCGAGGTCAAAAAGAAGAAGTGGGTAACCCTCTGCACCTCTGAATGGCCAACCTTCAACGTAGGCTGGCCCAAAGAAGGGTCTTTGCGACTCTGTTGCATTTGAGTGACTCTCACATCTGGGCACTTTTGCGCTGCATCTGAGCAAATTCTGTGCTGCATTCGGGTGACTTGTCGCATCTGGTTAACTCTTAGCCCCATTTGGGCATTGTGTTGCGCCTGGGCAACTCTTTGATATAATTGGAAATTGTCTGTTTTTATTGACAAAGTACCAGCTAGCCAATTTTTGATTTAGCACGCTACGTGTCTGTCTGTTTGTGTATTGTACTATATGGTCTTTACTCTTGCCTTCTATTAAATTCTTCATTGTGCTAATCCAATCTTAGGCTTAGGGATACTCATTGCAGGGTACTTTACAGTCCTTCTCCTTGTTCCTGAGAGATTTGTTTACTCCAATCCCCCTAGGCAGAGAGCTCAGCAGCTCCATTCCTCAAAAGTAGTGAGAACTGATGTTTTGTGATCTTCTGCATTCAAACCTAACCTGATTTCTCAACCAGGAAGAAAAAGGGTTAAAAAGTCCTAGGTGATACCCCCTCCCCTCTGCCTGACCTTGCCAAAGCCTGCATTGGAATGTAAACTGCAGCAGTCTCAGCGGGAAGCGGGGGGTAACCTGAAGAAAAGAAAAAAAGGTGTCCGTTTTAAACTTCTGGGCTGCTACACAGAACTAACTCATTCTCTAGGATTCTTGTTTTGTTTTGTTTTGTTTTTCTTTAATGCTGTATTTTTGAGCTCATAATTTTGATCCTGCATACTTAGGTTAATGATTTTTTTCTTTTTGATCAGTTCTATTTTTTATTCAACTAGAGTTTTTGAACATCTGTTACATTGCAATGGAGATTCACCTATAAAGTTAAAGTTACAAGGCCTTTGATTTTGTGTTATTTGTATGTCGTACTAATGTCATGTTTTGTCTGTATCAAAACTGAGTGCTCCTAAAATTAAAATTTAAAAATGGATCCAAATACTTTTGATTCACGTGATTTAAAGGTTCAATTCAAATTGGGTAAACTAATGAAAGTAAAATGTCTTTGAAAATAACTCACAAGTCTCTAGGTGGTCAAGCTAATAAAATACTGATGTTAATAAAATGCCTAATATCAATTGTTTCTAGGACTTTTCTTCAACAGGAAAGAGACAGCAAATACTGTTCAGGACACTTGTCTGATTTCTTGGTTTTTACAGAATAAGTGAATTAGAGTTAACATCGATGGGATTAATCAAATGTTTTTGTAGAGACATCTGATTAATTTACAAAGTTAAAATGCTAATTGTTAAATAACATCAAGTACTCTTAACTCCTTAAATTCCATGGGGTATCATACTTAAACATTATTGGTGTTTTCATAGGTTGGTAAATAAAAGGGTTTAAACTTGCTTTGTGTTATCACTAAACTAAAAACAAGGTTACTAAGAGTTATGTCCTAACAAGTGGAATTCTATATACAAAGGGTCCCAAAAGTTTCAACTGTGTTTCAATTAGAGTACTATAAACAACAAAATATTTAATCTTATTAAAATAGAGCAATTTATCTAAATTCAGAAATTTCAAAAGAGTTGTTTCAGAATGTGAACAAAAAGGGGTCAACAGATAGGAAAGAGAAAATAAAAAGGTTCTGGGTTTGGAAATATATTTAATAAAAAGGAAAAGGAAATGTTTCTGGGTAAGAAAGTGCCTGTGTGATGGAATACATGAGGGTCTAAGTAAGTGCTAAGAAAGTCTGTAAGTAAAGGGCAAGTTTCAACAAGTCTGTGTGTAACTAAGTTGGTTGTGTGTATGTGAGACAGCTAAAGCTATTTAAGGTTTTTCCTAAGGTGAAATCTAATGTTCTGATATAAACCAAAGTTTAATCTATATGGTAAAATGACATGGTAAAATAACAAGGATTTCTTAGAAACACTAATTTACTCTTAACTTTGTGTCTATTAAGTTTTTTTTCCTTTAGAGCAATTAATCTTAAAAATTGGGGTTTATCCAATTATGGTTAACAACTGTTAAGAGTATTGTACTATGTTACAGAGTCTAAATTTTTCTTTAAAAAACTAAATTTGGTAAGAAAAAAAGTCAAGGTAATTGTGAAATGGTCACTAGTTGTATATTAAATGTGTTCATATTTTTCAGGTATACAAGTTTTTAAAGCAGGAAATTTATCAAGCTATGCTATTCTCCAGATTAAACTTGTCTGTAATGGTAATCTTAAACTTATAAAGAGTAAATTTTAATTGGGGATTTATTTCTATCATTTAATGTTCTATTATGGGACATATTATCAGTAAGGTATATGTAACATTGGTTACTTATTTCACTGAGATAAAAATTTAAATGTAAATATATATCTAAGAGTTAGTGACAGCCTGATTTGTTTAAAGGTTCATATTGTAGAAGGTGAAAGCATTTTGCTACACAAAAGAAAAGTTAAAAGCTCTCTCAGCCTTTCTTTGATTGATTCCTGTTTTGGATATAATGTTAGACTGTGTTAACTGATGTTTATATGAACTCAGAAATCAATATATATAAACTCTTAAAATGACATTTAAGAAAGAGTATAATGCATTGTAGCAAAAATGGGACAACAATGACTGAGATTGGGGTCCCTGACTTCATGACTGTAGCATGCCTGGTGCCTGGAAGTGTTCCTGTGTAGGAGCACAAGATGCCTAACTGCTGTGGCAGTAGCCTCCCTGGGGAGGCTCTGTACAGGAGTCCTATCAGCTCTTACATTGATATCAGGCACACAGTCTTGGGCAGAAAGAAATTGTTTTGCTAGATAACCAGTGTTTCATCAGTTCCCTTCTCTAGTTCCTGCCCACCTTACAGTAACTTTGGACAGTGGACTTCTTTGAGAGTTACACAGAGTTCCTAACATTGCACTTTGCAGTTGTGGGAAAAAGTTATGTAGATGGTCTAGTCTCTGTAACTCTCCTGAAAACAAAGAATAATGCTTACATAGTCTCTAACTTAATAATAAGACATGTATAAATGTTGCTAACATAACTCTTTAGATCTACATTTCCATCAGAGAACAGAGATCCATCTGATCTCAGCTTAATCTTCAAAATCTGTGTTTATAAACCTTTATTTTCTAATACTCCTTTGAACCTCACTGAACTTGAAAATTTGGTCATGTTGGTCATGGCAAAAGGGGCAAAAATTAGTTTTAGGATTAGAACACTTAAGATCTATAAAAAGTCACGCCTTACCTGAGATAAGGCTCTGCCTCCCACCTTACTGCATGTTAGAGTGACTCCAAAATTAGTCAGACTTCAGCTTATTTAAAGTTATAATCAAAAGATTGTTTTTTGTTGTAAAATTACTATGATCTCAAATAGGGAATATAATGTGGTTCTCAGTCAAAATTCAAGATAGCTATTATACAAGCAGAATATATTTTTACTCTTGCTAATTTCATTTTGTGAAACTGTTACCTGTTAATGTTTTGCAGAAGTAGCTGCTTCAATAACACGCAACCTAGGTAACTTGTGATAATAAGCCATCACCTTTAGAACAGATAGTGGTAACTTCCAGTACTATTGCAGACTCCAGTTAGATAAAAAAGTAAATAACTGTAAAGTTATGGACATTAAAGTTAAAGCCCAGTACTCTTACTTTACGACTGGTGAAACTGGCTTGCTGGATGATTAAGATCAAACTTAGAAATTGGAATTAAATACAGAAGGCAAGATAGGCCAGTATTTGGATCTTTTGTCCTCAGTCAGCCTGAACCCACGAACAAGAGAACTTCTCTAAGGAGCTTTGCAACTCTGTGTCACACAACCTCCTGATCAAGGAGATTGTTGAGACTAGAGGATGAGAATCGCTCAGTGCATCTGCTGCAGAGGAGGGACATGGAAAAAGGGAGACATCCCTTAATGCTTCCAAAGGAAGTCACCTCATCAAGGAGACCCTGCCGAACCAATGGCACGGGTGGAGCTAAGAAGCTGCTCTTAAGTTCTCTACGAGTGGCCCCTGTGGGAACTCAGCTGACTCTTTAACAAGACAGGAACCAGGTCAATTTGACCAACTTGATGTTAGACACCCAGCAAAACAGTTAAAACCAAAATATAACCATTCTTGGGCATTTGAGAGAAATAACAGTTAAATGTAACTTAAGATGTACACTTGTGTTAGTCCACTAGAATAAAAACTGGAAGCTACAAATGAAAGAAAGATTCTTCAGCAAATGTGCCTGATAACTATCAAGAGAAACTGCCAGAGTCAGAAGTTTTTAGTTAATTTAAGGCCTGCAGACCTTCCTAAGCTACACAGGTAGACTTAACCTATGTTTACTCATATGATTATCTAGCCCTAAGTAACAGAAGTATAGAGCTCTCTACTAAACACAGGTTATACCAATAAAGGGATATTTTACAAAATCAGATGACTTAAGTAGCTTAACTATATTTTCTGGGGACATCTATGACATTAAGAGTTAAATGTTGTGTTTACATTCCTGAAAACCTGGACAATGTTAAAGTTCCCAAATAAAGGCCTTGTCCTCTCCAGCCTTTTGCTAGGCCTAGTTATGGGAACAATTTCTCAATTCTTCCACCCGCCTGGTGAGAGATTGACTTCTGTCATTTTCATGATACTCAGTGGCATGCTCCAGATGCTGCAACATTTACTTTGTACTAATTTCATTTCAGTACTCATGTCTTTTTTGTTCTTCTATCATAGAAGCACCCACCCCCAGATGACTTTACAACCTGCTCTTCCCCAACCAGACTTCTACCTTGGACCCCTCGATTGACCCGATTTAAAAAAAAAACAAAAGGAACTCCAAACTGCTTGCCCCTCGCTGCCCCCTTTCAGCTTTGAAGCAGCCAGAACAACCAACGCCCCCTTTTCCTTAAAGCAGTTGGGAGTTCCTATAGCTAAAGGGGGGAGAGAACTGAAGAACAAAAGAGACTTTAACCTATAAAAGATGTAGGGTGCGCTCACTTCTTGGGACTTTTAGAATATCAGCCATGGCCCCCTTCTCCCTGCCGGAAGAAGTCTGTATTATTCCCTTTAAACAATCCAAACTATGGTCCTTACTCAACAGTACCAAATGATTAAGCAAACTGATAACCGAGGCAGGATGGACAAATGGATATAGGATTCTATCCATGATAAAGAAAAAGGGGGGAATGAAAGGCCCCAGCTCCATGCCTTGAACCCTGAGTTGGGGCTAAGCCCCGCTCCCGTCCTTGACGGATAAGGTCTCCAAGCAACCGCACATTCCTGGGGAAAATATCTCTTAACAACCTTGGTAAGCACAGGGGCCCAGCAGTCCTGTTTGTCTTTGAGACAGTTAGCAGCACAGATACCACCATGCTCTCAACAGCACGCCCTGCCCGGAGACCGTTACACTGATAGGCAGGAACCATAAAGATGTCAAGAAAAAATTTCCAGGAACATAGTATGAAAAACGACCTTACCCTTTAGGTGACCCATGTGCTGGATTCAAAATAGTCAATAAGATACCTGTTGCTTACCGCGTGCGCGAAACCTGCCCCTTCACCCTATAAAAACCCTGTGCCCCAAAGCCCGGTGTGCCAGTTCACCGAAGCTCTGGCAGAGGTTTTACTGAGCACCCGCAGGTGCCTGTATACCAATAAATAACCTCTTGCTTTTGCAGCCAGTGTCTTCGCGTGATCTTCCTTGGACAGGGGGACGGAGGGTCTTTCAATATCACTTTCATGTGAGTTTGGAAATTTTTTCTGAGCCCACTGAATAGTATCTGACAGAATTTTGTGGGTGGTTTATATTGGTTGTTAGCAACAAATACTAAAAGGTATGGTTTCCAGGTGTGGCCCATGGAACCCAGGTTTCTGATACCCTTTCAGGGGGTGTCCAGAAGTAAAAATATATTTTCAGAAGTGACTAAATTTTGTTTGCTTTTTCCCTGTGTTAATATTTGCTCTGTAGATTCAGAAATATAAGAATAAAACTGTTCTTTCCTGGTAAACCTCAGGTAGTGCTACCAATGTATATCATGGTATTCTTCACCACTGCACATTCTTAGAGAAAAAGTATCAGTTACACTTAAAATATTTTGCCAAGCAGTAAAATGCATTATTTTTATTAAATTTCATTCTTGAGTAAATGAATAGTATTTTTGGGTTGTATATGTATGATGAAGTGGGGGGGGGGCTGGGGAGATAGCTCAGTCCGTAGAGTGCTTGCCTTGTAAGCACAGGGCCATGGGTTCAATCCCCAGCACCAAAAAAAAAAAAAAAAAGAAAGAAAAAAAGAATTGGGAATTATATAAAACACATGGAGTGTGCACAGAAATACTACAGTTTTCTCCAGGAAAAAGGTTTGGGTGATTATTTGGCTACCACCTTAACTACCCCCCCCCCTTTTTTTAAGGAACAATTTTTCTAGAAAAAATGACCAACAGACAAACTGGTTATTCAGACATAGATATGTTTGGCAGATTTTTCTTGAAATTAATGAATTAAGATTGTCCCTTCAAGGAAATCAACTGTAGGTATTTCTTGCCAATATTAAATTCAGGTTTACAAATAGAAATTAGTTTTTGAATTTTTGATTCTGCTACTTTAAGCTTAACTTGTTTCCACTACTTAGAAACTTTTCTGATGAGGTCAGTTGTGATATTAACAAATATAAGATTTTTTAAAAAGTTTTTGAATAAATATATAAAAATTTCAATCTATACCTCAAGAATAAATATTCCAGTTATCAGCACCTCATATTATAGAATCATGCATGGTAAAAAATTCAATTAAAGTGCAAAATAGACCAGTGAATTTTCACAAAAGTATGAAGAGTTTATGAATATAATTTAAGTTACCATATAACCTTGAAGAAAGAACTTAATCTAATTCTAATATATCAAAGAACACTATCTACAATAATTATAAAATACTGTTAAAATGTTTCTCCTCTTTTCCAACTTCATATCTGTGAGATTTGATTTTCTTTATTGCTATATGTATTATGATATGTTGTGATATGAAGTAAAGGAACATATCACAACAGAGAGAAAGCAAAAGCAAATATAGAATATAGCTGTCTTCTATCAAAATAAACTCTAAACAATTTTTTAAAATGTTAAAAAAGACCATTCTTAACTAATTTTTTTAGAAAAAATTTTTCATAAAAATGTTACTCATGCTACCATGATATTGGAGTTCAATATCAACTGATCCCCAGAGAGTCAAAGTGCACACACAGTAATGCAAATCACACAATGAGATTTTATTGCAAGCTCGAGCCTGGACCACAACCAGCCTCTCAGACCACTACCATGGCTGACTGGGAGCCGCCCTGAAGGATGAGACAGCACTCTACTTAAGAAATTTCCAATCATTCACATACAAAGACCTGTACATTATTGGTTAATATTCGAACAGCTAAATATTTGTTCTCTTTTGGTTGGGTCCTGTCAATTTATTTGAATCTCATTGGGTCCCACCAAAACTGAATGATCCTGGAGGAAAAAGGGAGGAGGGAGGGGGTAAACTATGCAGGAGATGAGTCAGGGCTATGCCCCCTCCCCTTTCCTTTATAGATAAGGTTTCCAGGCAGCTGCCCATTTCTCAGACAGATATCTCTTAACAGCCTTGATAAACCCTGGGGACCCAGTATGTCCTATTTGTCCTGTATTGGCTCTTGAGGGTAGTACCTGTGAGCCCTTTCCTGGGGGGAGGTTTTACAGGCCAATTCCTGAAATGACTTGTTCATACAACATGGCTGAACAGATGTCACCTTGTTCTGATCACATGAGAGGTGTTTTTAATGCATAACTAAATATTTTAATTTTTCTCATATTTTATTGTAAACATCAGCAGTAATCTACATAATTAAAAATAGTTGGAACACTTCATAATTTTTAAGAACTTAAAATGAGTTCCAAGTCCGAAGAATTTAAAATCCACCTCTGAAAGGGGGTCCCTTTATATTCTTGCCACCATGACAGCATTTGTTATGTGCTTAGTAATTAAATTGGTTTTTATTTACTTATATCATTTTAGGTAATCTGATTTTAAGGGACTTGGAAGTAAAACAAAATTTGATGTTCTTTTTGTTTTGAGTAAATTGTTTCTACTAGAAGAAGAAAAAACTTTGTAGATTAGCTTTGAAATTTTTGTTACTCTAAGAATACTTTGATAGAACTTAGTGTTTAAAAACCCATGCAGTTTTCCAAAATTAAATTTTTAATTTTTCACAAATTATTACAATAGTTTCATTTTGGAAAATTTCACTGAAGTTTATGAGTGTTTCAGGTTTTTACTCAGTAATGGATTTAAAATTTACTTTTTAAATGGTGAATTTGTCTTTGGTAATTTTGATACTTCTACTCAGTATTTTGCTATCTGTTTGAAGCATAAATTCCTATTTGTATTTCCTTCCTTCAAAAGAAAATGAGTGGGCCACCTATGTTTAAACAAAAAATTTACAAGTTATTTACATATGCTTGCATAGATTATACAGTCTTTTTAAAATAGTTTATATTGTTATTTCCCTTTTAATTGTCCCCACCCTTCCTTCTCTCTTTGTCAAACTGCATTTACTGCTCTTTGAAATAATCACAAAATGAATGGCTATGACAAAGAAACACTCATGAGTATTTGAAATGCAAAAGGAATGTCAAGGGCCATCAAAAATCTACTTTTGTCTGGGAATACTCTGAGTGCTTTAAATTTTCCCTTTGACTTCTTTAAAGGAAGCAAAACAAATTTTATCTTCTTACAGAGCAGTAAGAAATTCTGATTATTCCAGGTGCACTGATACATTCCTGCAATTCCAGTGGTGTTGGAGACAGAGACAGAATGATTGCAAATGCAAGAACAGCCTCAGCAAGGTAGCAAAGCGCTTAAACAATTTAGCAAGACACTGACTCAAAATAATAACTCTGTTGTAAAGCGGCCGTGGGTTAAATCTCCAGTACCAAATTAAGAAGAAAAGAAAGAAAAACAAAAGAAAGAGAAAATAAATTCTGATATTTCCATGAGGTAATGAAGCCAGAATTAAGGACAGGTAGTTAGTGTAGAAATAGGAATTCGGGTAAATTGGAGGAAATGAAGCCATGAAGCCATCTGCCTTTGGAAGTTGGAGACTGCCCCTGGAAGAATGGAATGTCAAGGATCTCTGGAGCCCATTGATTACCAAATTTACCTGCCTTTATCAAGGACTGCAAGCAAGGAGCTGCTAATTAATGCCCCCTGGGCCCTTACCTGCCTGAATGACCTTGGCCCTCCCCCTGCCCATGGTTTCTCAGTAATGCAAAACCAGGCCTAGTCATGTAGGCAGGAAGGAGAAAGAGAGAAGAGGGGAGAAAACTGGAGAACAAAAGGGACTTTAACCTATAAAAGATGTAGGGTGCGCTCACTTCTGGGACTTTAGAACATCAGCCATGGCCCCCTTCTTCCTGCCGGGAGAAGTCTGTATTATTCCCTTTAAATAAACCTGCTTAATATGCTTGCCTTGGCGTGCTTCTCTAGTGTTCAATCTTCAACATTAGAAGGAGCAGAACTCGTCACTGGTAAACGGTGGTATCAGTAATACAATCAACTTTGTTGCTTTTGCTATTTATTTATTTTATTGCATAGTAAATACACTTGGGGCTTCAAGTAAGTGAGGGTCAATTGTTTGAGTATTTATACTGTAAGTTTTCCTTAATCCTTCTGAAAATTCTACCCTTTTTTCATGACCAGTGAAAATCTGAGGCCTAGGAATTACAATGTAGTCATTTTCATTAATGATAAAATTTGGCTTGTGTAGAATTGATACCACCGTTTACAGGTGATAAGTTCTGCTCCTTCTAATGCTGAAGTTTGAACACTAGAGAAGCATGCCAAGGCAAGCATATTAAGCAGGTTTTATTTAAAGGTAATAATACACAGTTCTCCCTGGTGGGTGAAGGGGGCCATGGGTGATGTTCTAAAGTCCCAAGAAGTGAGCAAACCCTACATCTTTTATAGATTAAGGTCTCTTTTGTTCTCCAGTTAGTTCCCTTTCCCCTTATCTCTCCTTCCTGCCTTCATGACTAGACCTAATTTTGCAGGTGAGATGAATAAAGTGAGAAAAGGATGGGGAAGGGGAAGGGTCAAATGATTCAGCTAGGCAAGGGCCCAGAGGGCATTAATTAGCAGTTCCTTGCTTGAAGTTCTTGATAAAAGCAGGTAAATTTGGTTATCTATGGACTCAGGAGATTATTGACATTCCATTATCCTAGGGGCATTGTCAGGGTCTTAAGCCCCCTTGCTCTTCTCAACCAGTGGCTAGGGAAGGGGACACTCCCCAACAAGGTCAGACCAGGATAGGTAGGGCTGGCTGACTGCCAGCTCCCAGCCCTCTGGGTGGAGGACAATCAGATGTGTCAGGGAGACCAGTCACAACAGGAACTCATTTATTGAGGAAATCACACAGATTTTATGTAGGGTGGGGACTAGGCGGGAACCAATCAGCTTAAAGGTCAGCAAGGCAAGGGAGGTTCACACAGGTGAGAGACCCATGGAATTACATGGCAAGCAGAATCTGATCACATTTCCAGAACTATTGTTGACCAATCCCTGACGATGGTCCAATTTATCATCATTAACTATTGAAACTGCCTTTGAGGCCTTGATCTTGCTCACTCACCAGGGATTAAGGAGTCAGTCTGAGTTAACGTGTCATTAGTCCCAACATATCCCCTTTTTTGTTTTTTATTCAGGGTGTGTCTGTCTTAGGTTGCCCCTGGGAGGGTCTTACCCATCATGGAACATCACCCTAGCAGTTTGGGGGTCTGCCTTACGTGAAGGTTTGCCGGTCTTAGGTTTTTCTCCTCTGAGGATCTTACCCATCATTGACTACCACCTTAGCACTTCAGGCGGGCCCCTCAGGAGGAGCAGGGCTTAAGGGAGGAACACTTAGACCCCAGTATCCTGATACTAGTGATCCATGATCATATAGGGCTCCCAATCATCATTATGAAGGGCTGTATAATGCTGTTGGACCACCATGAGCTGCACAGATTTAGCCTAGCTTTTCAGGAAATGGATAAGCTTATTGATTATGCAAGGCCCAAAGGTGAACACAAGGATAATGGTAATTAGCAGTCCCCTAAGTGGGAGGAGGTAGGGGAGCCACCCGTGTAACCCAGCCCAGAGCAAATTAGAGTGGAGCTCACTCCTATGACGTTCCAGATCTTCTTGTAGATTTTTTATTTTATCTTGTACAATGCCAGAGCGGTTGGCGTAGAAACAGCACTCTTTACCAAGGAACAGGCAAAGCCCTCCTTCCTTCGCTGTGAGCAGATCCAAACCACGAAGATTTTGCAGGATGACAGTGGCCAAGGAATCAAGCTGAGCCTGTAGATCTAAGATGGTAGAGCTGCAAAGTGCAATGTTAGGAGCTCTGTGTAGCTCTCAAGGAAGTCCACTCTCCAAAGTCATGAGGTCAGAGACCCCAATCTCAATCACTGTTGTCCCATTTTTGTTACTGTGCATTACATTCTTAAATGTCATTTAAGAAGTTTACATATATTGACTCCTGAGTCTATATGAACATTAGTTAATGCAATTTAACATTATATCTAAAACATGAATTAAAGAAAGTCTGAGAGAGCTTTTAACTTTCCTTTTGTGTGACAAAATGTTTTTATGTTTCACAATATTAACCTTTAAACAATTCAGGCTCTAACTTTTAGAAATACATTTACACTTAAAATTTTCTCAGTGTAAAAAGTAACAAATTTTACATATACCCTATTGATAACAGGTCCTATAATAGAACATTAAATGATAGAAATAAATCCCCAATAAAATTTACTCTTTATAAGTTTAAAATTACCATTACAGACAAGTTTAGTTTGGAGAATAGCAGCTTGATAAATTCCCTGCTTTAAAAACTTATATACCTGGAAAATATGAACACATTCAACATACAAAGAGTGACCATTTCACAATTACCTTGACACTTTTATATTACCAAATTTAGTTTTTAAAGAAAAATTTAGACTCTGTAACATAGTACAATACTCTAACAGTTGTTTAACCATAATTGTATAAACCCCAATTTTTAAGATTAATTGTTCTAAAGAATAAAACTTAATAGACACAAAGTTAAGAGTAAATTAGTGTTTCTAAGAAATCCTTGTTATTTTACCATATAGATTAAACTTTGGTTTATATCAGAACATTAGTATTTCACCTTAGGAAAAACCTTAAATAGCTTTAACTGTGTCACATACATACAACCAACTTAGTTACATGCCAACTTATTGAAACTTGCCCTTTACAGACTTTCTTAGCACTTATTTAGACCCTCATGTATTTTACACATAAGCACTTTTTTACCCAGAAACATTTTGCTTTACATTAAATGTATTTCCATATCCAGAACCTTTTAATTTTTCTTTCCTATGTGTAGCTCTTTTTGTTCACATTCTGAAACAACTTTTAAGAAATTTCTTAATTTATATAAATTACTCCATTTTAATAAGATTAAATATTTTGTTATTTATAGTACTCTAATTGAAACATAGTTGAAACTTTTGCTACTCTTTGTATATAGAATTGTACCTGTTAGGACATAACTCTTAGTAAAATTGTTTCTAGTTTACAAAGCAATTTTCTCTACAAACACATTTGAGTAATCCCATACATGTGAGCTCTAATTCACTTATCTTATTGTAAAAAAAACAAGATATCAGACAAATGTACCAACAGTATTTGCCATCTCTTTCCTGTGGATGAAAAGTCCTATAAAAATTGATGTTAGACATTTTATAAACATCAACATTTTATTAGTTTGACCACCTAGAGACTTGTGAGTTATTTTTAAAGACATTTTACTTATATTAGTTTACCAATTTGAATTGAACCTTTTTAAATCATGTGAATTTAAAGTATCTGGATCCATTTTTAAATTTTAATTTTAGGAGCGCTCAGTTTTGATACAGACAAAACATGACATCAGACAGCACAACGTAAAATAACCCAAAATCAAAGGCCTTGTAACTTTATAGGTGAATCTCCATTGCAATGTAACAGATGTTCAAAAACTCTAGTTGAATTAAAAAAAAGAACTGATCAAAAAAGTCATGAGCTCAAAAAAAATGTAGAATTCAAAAAAAAAACAAGAGTCCTGGAAAAATGATACGGCCATTAATTACTTTAGTAAATCACCATAAAATTTACTTTTGCTGGAGTTTATGTAAGACTTTTTGCTTTTATTTTTTTTTCTTGGGTTTGAGACCATTCTCCTACTAAGCATTCTGCCTTCCTTCATTTACATTTCAATGTAAGCCTTGACTGAGGTCTGGATCTGAAAGGGGATAAAATGTTCTAGTAGAAACTTGATACCTAGGGCATTTTAACACTTTTTCCTGGTTCAATTCAGGTTTGTATGCAAAAAAATTGTGAAACAACTACCTCCCACTACTTGTGGGGGAATGGGGTTATTATATTATACTCCTTACTGGGATGTGCCACTGATGGTTGGGCTGGTTACTCCCTCCACACCAACGTATGTGGGACCTTATGACAGGAGGACTAGGTGGGTAGGGCTGGGGAATGGAAGCAGAAAGAGCTGAGTCAAAGTTGGAGGAGGAGGAGGAGGGTTTAAGAGGGGGAGACGGAGGAGGCATTTGAGTTTGCAGGAAGAGCATAGAAGCGCAAGAAAGAAGAGACTTGAAGATTAGGAATCCCTCTCCATTTGCCCGCTCACTCACAGAAGCTGTGTCCCAATATCTTTGGTAGCCACAATCCACCTTCCCATGGAGTAATTTTTCATCCCTGCATAGGCCAATTTGTGATCGGTAGTTATTCTTTCTCAAACTAACATTTTAGCATTTACTGGGAAGGCCATACAGGGAGTGGGGAGGTTAGAGTCAGTGAGTTCTCTCCCAGTATCATTAAATGGCTGCTGGAAATATTTCCCACCATCCAGAGATGGCAGCTCTTTGGGGGGAACCTTGGATCCCCCTTTGAGAGGTCCTGGAGAGAAGCATGCCTTAAGAGTGGATAAGGTAGGGCAGACTCCCAATGGGGGAGCCTCTCCTAAACTGAATTCCCTCTTCCTAATAAGTTGTTCTACATGATTCCATGTGGACCAGTCAAAAAGATTAGTGGCTGCAAACCAAGGGGCTACCTGAGTAAATGTGTCCCAGGCTTTTTCCACCTGTGTATCAGACCACTCAAGGCCCCTACTCTTCAGCATGAGTCCAAGAGCTGAGAGTGCAGGGTCACCATATGTGGTGTGTGTTTGCCCCATCTTTTCAGGGATGACCTTACCTCAGAACTCACTTGGCGCGATCTTCTGGTACTTTCGGTTTTGTAGCTGCCTCTTCGCTTTGGGTGTGGATCAGTCTTGAGGGGCCGGACATGGGGTGCCAGGGAAAGGCCTGGGATATGTGGGCTTCTATTGCATCTTGAAGACAAATCCATTATTTTTTTGTCCTCTCTAGTACTGCTGTTGGCCTTGCTACCTGCCTCATTCTTCCTACATTTGTCCAGTGCCTGGCAGTTGGAGATGTTCTGTAGCACAAGGAGTTGGTGGTATACAGATACAGTAGCTGAGTTCCACAGCAACCAAACTGATAAGGTTTGAAAACATTTGATGTCTGCTCACTTCAAATAACCCACCTGACTTCCTGAGTGGCCTGCTCAAATATCTATTCTGCCAGGTTGAGGTCCATAGGGCTTGGTTAATCCATGCAAAGTACTCCATTAGAAAATTCATAGAAGCTTGATGATATGGAAGATTCAAATGCCTGCCTTTATAGTCAGCAAGCAGCAAAAGAGAAGGCTCACTATGTGACCCTTTGGGGTCTTACTACGGAGCCCAGCAAAATTGTGCATGGTCTCAGTCAGAGTGCTGGTCAGAAAGTAAGAGACTGTGTGCTCTGGCGACACCAGGAAGGCACAAGTTCCTAGACAGTGGCCTGGGAGGTGGCCTGGACTCGGTTTGCCCCTGCATATTCCAGCAGGACTGAGAGCTGAGCTTGACATAGGCTTGAACTGGGGCATGACCATCATGGTAGGGTGGGCAGAATGCTGGCTACAGAGCCCAGCACAAGGTGACCAACAGACACCCATCACGTGGGCCAGAATCAGGGAAGGAGCAGACCAGGGTGGTAGGAAAGGAGGGAGGGAGGAAGAGCAATGCAACTGGGAGCTCAGTGGTAAGAGAATGTGGTGAGGTGGAGAGGGATGGAGTTATGCAAGATTTGGACTGGAGAAACCTCCAGTAAATTATTGTAATGCGGTTAATTTCTTGAAATTGTTAAGTACAATTCTAAGCCCCCACAATATATATGAGAATTACCTTGCAAATTGTGCACATTTAAGAAATATTAATTATAAGTTTTATGATGTAATTATGGAAAATATATCACATAAAATGTGAAATTAATGAAATGACAAGTTCATAAACAAAATAGTATTATAAAAGTTTACAGGTCAAACAGATTGTCTTACTAAAAACAAAGTCTAAAGAAGAATCATCTCATTGCTACCTGGGTTGCTGTGATTAAGAACCACACTGCCCAGTGAATGCCAAGAATTCCTACAACATGTACACACACTCATGTAAATTTACAGTTAGCGCCCTAATATTTTAAAAATACAGCTGAATCCATGCTCTAGAACAGTTCATGACAAAATACAATTCATTTGAACATATGATTCAGGAGGCCAGACACTACCATTGTGACTATCTGGCTCAGAAATATATTCCCAGTGACTAACTGTGTTTAGTAGATGGTTAAGAAACTAAAGGAAAAAATGAAGAAAATCACAGATAAAAGAGCATAATTTGCAAAGCTTTGATTAAAGCCAAATTCTTAGACTGGATACAGTAGCAAATTCTGATAATCCCAACAGCCCAATAGGCTAAGTCTGGAGGATCACAAGGTTGAAGGCAACCTCAGCAGCTTGGTGACAAGTTGTTTCAAAATAAAAAGTGAAAAAAAGAGGAACTGTGGATGTAGCTCAGTGGTAAAGCACCACTTGGTTCAATCTAAGTACACAGAGAGAGAAATAGTGATCAAAAGTCTTAAGTCAAATGAATAGGAAATACAAATAAATACTCACTTAAAGTTGACAGCATTATGATGGTAAGGAGACTGGTCAAACAATAAATTGTGTTACAATCACTTGAGTGTAAATTGGGGGAAAAAAAGAAATTTAAGGCATAGATTTTAAGTATGCCAAACTGTCTAATCCCTTTGCTGAGATAAAATTCATTGTGTAGATTAAATGTAGAGATAACATGCTCTGCTGGAGGTCTACTGGAACTGAGAAAGGCCTTTTAAGAAAAAGTGACCCTGGGAAAAGTGATCAATGTTATCTTAACCAAGAGTAGTTTTAGGAGGGTATAACTTGCCCCAGGGGAAAAAAATAGCAGTTCAATTTATAGTAGCTAGATTGTGGAACTAACCTATATGCCCTTCAACAGATGAATGGATAAAGAAACTGTGGTATATATACACAATGGAATATTATCCAGTCATAAGGAAGAATAATATTATGACATTTGCAGACAAATGGATGCAATTGGAGAATATCATGTTAAGTGAAACAAGTCAACCACAAAAATCCAAAGGCAGAATGTTTTCTCTGATAAGTGGATGATGTTACATTATGGGGGTGGTGGGGTGGTGGGTGAGAGAAGAATGGAAGAACTTTAGATTACATAGAGGGAAATGAGAGGGAGTGAGGTGTGAAAATTAGTGGAATGAGACAGACATCATTACCCTATGTACATGTATGATGACACAAATGGTATAAATCTACATTGTGCAAAATCATAGAAACAAAAATATGTGCCCCATTTGTGTACAATGAATCAAAATGCTGTCTGTGAAAATAAAATAATAAAAATAAAAGAAGAGGTACTCATTTTCTTCTGGACAATTTTTTAAATTGTAAAATGAGTTTGCTTTGCCAGATATATTACTCTGCCTCTTCTGCCTGTTAAAAAATCTCACACTGAATAATACCAATTTGTGCAAGACTTGACACCCATAAAATATTAAAATGTGATGTCAATTGCTTTTAGAATTTTTCTTTGTCAGAGAGACCGATGACTTAAGATCTTGAACAGGCTTGATTTTCATGTATAACCTAAATATATGTAACTAGAAATATGTATACATCTGAAACTAAATATATTTGTGTGAGTCTTATCTAAATATCCTCTAAAATTTGAAAAATAAAAGTCTTTGTAGATTTAACCAGTAAGTGCTATCTTTTATACTTTACATCTGGCATAGGGCAACACTACCATTTATAAAACTTACCTGTATCTGTGTGCTTTGACTATGTCTAATTGGAATTATTAACATTGTTCCCTGAATGTATGAGAGATTTAAGGCTATCATTTATTTTTACTAGTACTGCTAAACTCTGCAAGGCTGTAAATATTTGTTTATTCTGAATTTTACTGTGAAAATTAAACCTAGTTAATATAAGAACATCTGTATAATGGTGATACTAACTATTAGTTCTTTGTATATTAAGTATATTCATGTTCTTCTAAGATATAAATTATAAATATAAAGCTTGGAAGAGTACTTAACCAAGCTGGTGTTCTCTAAATTGTAGTTGTCTAAATTGGTAATTTTAAATCATATAGAAATAAAGAAATAAATTGTAAATTTATAACATTTCATATTCTGTAACTGAACCTGTTATCAATAAGATGTATGCAAAATTTTATGTTACTTTTTACACTGGGGTAAAAATTTAAATGTATTTTAAGAAGATAATGAGAGCCTGATGTGTTTAAAGGTGGAAATTGTAAAACATACAAGCATTGGCCACTTTCCAACAAAAAAGGAACTAAAATCTCTTTAGCTTTCCTTTGATTCATGTTTCAGATGTAATGTATTGTTATTTGCGAAGAGCCCAACCTAACCTGAGATTAGGCTCTGCCTCCTATCTTACTCCACTTTAGAATGGCTCCCAAATAGGTTAGACTTGTGCTCACTTAAAATTGTGTTCAAAAGATCAATTTTTATTGTAAAGATTACTGTTGTCTCAAAAAAAAAAAAAAAAAAAAAAAACAGGAGACATAATATAACTAAGTAAGGTTTGGGATTATAAAAAAGTTGTGTCTTTGACCATAGCTACTATACAAACTGAATGCATTTTGGATATTGTTAATCTCATTTTGTGTTTTTCTTTTAAACTTAAATTGTTACATGTAAATACTTTACAGAAGTGTAACTTCTAATATAACAACCCGAGTTAATATGAGATAATGGGTAACCATCTACAGAGACAGACCGTATGTAAAACTTGCACTACTAATACTGACCCCAATTAAAGAGAAGGGGTAAATGACTGTAGAATTAGAGATATTGAAGTTATAACATGTTACTCCCTCCTTTAGACTTGTGAAACTGCCTTGCTGGTTATTTAAAAACAAAAAACTTGGAGACCAAAATCAAGGAAGTAAAAGGACCAAGGAAAAAGCAGCCAATATTTGGACCTTGCCATCTGAGGTCAGTGAATATCCAGAAAATGATAGGAGGGACACCTCTAAGGACTCTTAAATTCTGATGAGTCACCTGATATGCCAAGCAGGAAGATCAAGAGGTCTCTAGAGAACAGAAAGTCTGCTCATGATGCACCTTCTGCAAAGAAGAGGGTCATTGGAGATAGAAATGTCCCTGATACTTCCAAGAGAAGCCGCGTTTGATCCTCAAGACACTGTCCTGATCCATCCTGGAATAAGGCAACACTGGTAGATGAAAGGTAAAGAAGTCAGGAGTCTTCACATGCATCCTCAAGTGTGATCTCTGAGGAATCTCAGCTCATTCATAAGAATAGATTTGAACAAGGTCAGTTTTGACTAGCTTGTTCTTAAACACCAGGCAGAACAGTACAGCCTAAGCAGTCCTACATGGACAACTCAAATGAAAAGCATTTTTTTTTTTTACTATAACTTAAGATGTACACTTGTGAAAGCCCTACCAAAAGTAAGAAGAACTGAAGACTGTAAATAAGGGTTCTTACTGTAAGCACAAAAAGACAAGAGACAGACCTCAGTGGATTCAGAGAAGACTTTATTCCTTCATGGACTTGGGCACTGTGGGGGTTCACTTTCTGGATGGGAAAATGACCATCAGCTACAGATAAAATTTTGGTTTTATAGGGTACAATGATGTAATTGTAAACCGTGTACATGCAGTTTTGACCATCAGGGGCTAGCTTTACCGGTTAAAGCTTTAATTTAGGAAGGTAGTTGTAAAAAGTCTGAAACTCAGTGGTGTCTGGATCCTGAGGGATGAGTACTCAAATCTTGCCCATTGTCATTTAGGACCAATTTTCCATGGGAGAATTTCAAGATTTAGGACCCAGCATTCAGTATCAACCCCTTTGCCCCGGGGCCCATTTTTATTAGGAAATAGTGCCCTGGGAGAAGTTTAATGTTTATCAATTTTCCATCAATTCTTCCAAGCCACACTATCCTTCCATTTTTGGGGGGAACTGTCTTATAAGACCATTCTTTTCCATAACCCTTCAATAATTCCCACATAGCCCTGCACAACTGTTTGTAAGAAAATATAGGCATATTTGAGAGTCAAAGCTGTTTCTATGAGTCTTACCATACCAGATTATTACATACTCAAGGTACACTTACAGCAATACCAAACCTACAAAGTTTCTACATGGTGCACCCAGCCCTGTACATTCTGTTGGGCCCTCCTATCTTAATGCAGAGAATAGGAAGGGCTGCCAGGGGTAGGAGGATAGAAAGGCAACTGCACTTGAGAAGAGTAAGTGTGCAAACATGGTTCCTGTTGTATACTCTTTTCCTGGCAACAAAATTGGGTCAAAGAAGAGACAGAGGAGCAAATAAAAATCCTCCATAATTAGGAATTGAACCTGACTTGAACCCAAGATTCAAATGCTAGTTCTCTTCACACCTCCTCAGTTACCTTCCCAGTGGACACTTGAATGTATCAAAAAAGACAGGTCTTTTATCTCTTTACAAACAGATTAGACTTCCTATGAGAAAAAAATTGCCTGTCACCTCTTTATAAGCTACCTCCACTCAATTGGTTTTAGGGCCTGTGACCAGAGCTCTGCCACCTCTCAGGACTCAGGACTGTGGGAAGATAATAAGCTTACCCTGCATGGGTAGAAAGACTGTACAATTCTAAAGGAATTTCCTGCCACAGAAGCATGGCCATTAGTCATGCTGCCTCTAGTCAAAGCCCCTGGATGCATATCACTTCCTGACACCTCACTGCAATGGACCTCATGGACTATGATGGGACCCAGAGAAGCAGGGAGACCCATGGCAGAGCACTGCTTGGTGCCAGCAGGTAATTGTGTTTCCACCAACTAGGGATCACAAGGGGCAATGGCGGGGATCTGTGCACCACGACCAGGATCTTCCATATAAAAAAGATGTGATCCTCCAAACTGGTCCTTGAAATAGTGGTCACAGAGCAGAACATGATTTCCAGAACATATTAAACAATGAATTTGTTTTTGCTTTCACCTCTGGAGAAGTGAAAGTCAAAATGTTTATAGGGTTCTGACTATTAGGTTTATCTGTATTCGAAGGTCTTAAAGGGAACACTGGAACAATATTTCCTGGACTCCTGATCACTGAGAAACCATGACCCTAGCCCCTTGTATCTCAGAGTCTGTGCACCTCTGTTGTAACTGGCTAATACTGGATTCCTGTCTGCCAGGGATCAGTGAGTGAGGTTATCAAAAAAAGTCTTTTTGCAAAGTGGTGAAAAAGATCCTGTTCTTGGATGAGAGACCAAAACAAGGCATAATCATTTAGCCCCAAGTGTGCACCTGAAGGGATCATAAAAATTAGGATTCCTGAGCCACCCTGAGTCAGATACTGCAGGTCTGGTGTGTGGCCTGAGAATCTGCATTGCTATCAATTTCTCTGGTGAAACAGATGCTGGTCAGGGGCCCACTTTTGGGAACAAAACCTGAACCCTAGTGTGATTTAGGCTGAACTGCTAAAGAACAGGAGCAAAGGACCTTTAAATATTTATCAAAGAAAAGGAGTTGCTAACAGCTAACCTATGGATAACACTTCCCAGCTCAAGATCAACTGATAGCTAATACCCCCAGGTTAGAAGGATCAGAAGTTCCAACACAAGTAACTATCCCCTGAGGTCACCCTTTCCTACCTTTGGGAACATCTGCATAAAATAAAGGAGGTCGGTATCTATCAAAAAGCAAATATTCCCACACTCAGGAGTACCAGCTCAGGGTTCCAGCTCCTCTCTTGAGGAGTCTACTATCTCTGTTCTTTCTTTTAAATAAAACTTATTTTCTATTCATACCTTGACTCACTCAGGTGTCAACCTTCAACACCAGGGGAACCAATCCTGATTTCCCATATCAACAGAGGACAGATAGATTTGAGTGTAGAGAACCCCACTCTAATAAAGAGAATTATTCTTTAAAGTGGGCCCACTGTGATGGCCCCCACATATTTTCTTTTCCAAGAAGCAATTTACCTGCAAGCCTGCCTGGCTAAAGTGGATAGTCTATGGCACATTTCTTAGCAAATTACCAATATTCTGCAGGAAAAATGCTGGCCTGAAATAATGTTGATAAGAGGGACTCAAGTTACTCTGAAGAGGGAGACTTTTTGACTTTTTTCACAGACCAGATCCTGAAACTCAGGGTGATAAAGATAATCCCTAAGAATTTATGGTTAAGAATCCAATTAGAAGCAGCATGGGCCAAGGTAATGTAGACTTGTCATTGGAAGTGGGGACATGACAGTCTGATGTCATTCAACTGTCAGTCAAAAGTCAAAAGTTGCACCTGGGTAGAATTCATGAAAATTTCTTGAGATCATCCAATAAAACTAGAGTGCAGAAGAGGAACACTTCTCTCTCCTCTCTGAGAGAATCCAATCTCCCTTGAGAGTGTCCCTTTTCCCTTGGATTATCACCTCAATAAACTCATGCTGTTACTTTGAGTGACATGACTGAAATCTTTCTGATTTGATTGCAAGAATCAGAATTTGAAGGTGGGTCTTTGCACTACATTAGTTTCCCAGAAGGCAGCAGTCCTGTAAACAAGAAATATTTTAAAGAATTCTCAAGATCTGCATTGATCTTATGTCAGCTACATTGTCAAGTTTTCTGGCTCCTCCAACTCTTCAGGAAAACTCAAAGGGAGAAAGTATAATATAGACCTAAATATCAGGACTGTCTTTATCCTCCACATACTGGATTCCCCAGTTGATATAGTTCTTACCATGCATTGCGGATCTATTGAAATATGATTTGCTTGAAAACAGAACAAATAGTTGTTTACAAACATGCCTATCAAGAAAATGCTACATGTAATACAGAAAAAAAGCAAGCACTTTCAGAGTACATTTACCCATTGTACACAAAAGGCATAGTGCCTATATCCCATAGAAATGTTTCATTTTGAAATCTAAAGAAAAGCAAATGAAATTAATATATCCTGGATTATATTCATCTTCATATAAGTCACTAGCACAATGTAAATTTTAACCTTGTTTGCATAGAGAGGAGCATATGAAAGCAGAAAAAAGTCTCTAGGACTCTTGAAAGATGTGCTTCAAATTGTGGCCAGAATTAGGTCATTCTCAAGGCTTTTATGGATTTAATTTCTTTCCCCACATTTTTATTGGTGCATTATAGTTGTACATAATGCTCAGAATTGTTCCACATTTGTACATGCACACATTCCAACACTATTATTTAACCAATATAATCCCTCAGCACTTCCCCTCTCCCTCCTCACTTGGTCCCACCCATTTGTTCCTTTTCTTTACTGATCTCCTTTGATTTTTAGAAGATCCACCTCCAGCTTTGTTTTCCCTCTCTAGCTTCCCTAGGGAGACATAAAACCCTTCACCTTTTCAGTTTGACTTATTTCACTTAACATGGTTGTCTGTAGTTCCATGCATTTTCCTGAAAATGACACAATTTTATTTTTCTTTATGGCTGAATAAAAATCAATTGTGTATCTCTATCACATTTTCTTCATCCATTTATCAATTGATGGACACCTAGACCAGTTCCATAGTTTAGCAATTGTGAATTGTGCCCCTACAAATATGGATAAGTATGTATTCCTGTAGTATGATGGCTTTAGTTCTTCAAGATAAATACAAAATGGTGGTATAGCTGGGTCACATGGGTCATTCCATGCCTAGTCTTTTGAGGAGACAACATAATGATTTCCATAATAGTTATTCTAATTTTCTGTCCCATCAATAGTGTGTTTCTTTTTCTCCATATCCTCTCCAGCATCTATTATTTGTGTTCTTGAATGCCATTCTGACTGATGTGAGATGAAATGTCAGTGTAGTTTTGATTTACATTTCCCTAATTACTAATAATTTTGAACATCTTTCCATATATATTTTTTGTCATTTGTATTTCTTCTTTTGAGAAGTGTCTGTTTAATTCACTCACCTATTGTTTAATTAGGTAATTGGATTTTTTGGATAGTTAATCTTCTGTTCTTCCTTGTTACCATTCTCTTGTCCCTTTATTACTACAAATGAAAGGGAATAGAGAAAAACAGTAGGTCAGTAAGCACTCTTGCTTTCAAGTGAAATAAAATTAACTGAAATTAACATAGACAAAGGTGGGGGCAGTGTTTTCTTTTTCAGGTGATAACCCTGAGGGTAGTCCTGACTGCAGGCACACCTGGTTTCAGTAATACTTTTTTTTTCTTGTCTATTCATCTCTTAGTTTCCATCCTATTTTCTGGCCTCCCATGTAACTACAAGATGGCAGTAAGCTTTCCATGTTCATCTACTACCGGTTATTTGTGGGCCTCTGAAAGAGCCTGTGTGAACCAGTTCAAGCCAACTTGGCAGGCTGTGTTTTCTTTTTCAGGGGGTTTCTATGCTCTGATTTCTTAGACTTGGTCATCTTCCCAATTCACCCAACATAGGGTAAAATGCAGAGGAAGGATCCCAAGAAAAATCAGGAGTTATTTCTGGAAGAAGAGAAAACAGACAATGGAGACAGATAAAAATACTCTGGGCAGATTGCCCTGCTGTGACCACTGTGGCCAAACATTCAGTTCCAGTGAGTGGCAAAAGGGGATTAGGTAATCTAGATTCACAAAGATTTTGAAGATCACACTGGGATAAAGTGGAGCTCTGCTCTCTGATGGAGATGTAGATCTGAAGAGTTATACCAGCAATCCTTATTTATATGTCTCATAATCAGTTTATGACTATGAAACCATTATTCTCTGTATTCAGGAAAGTCACAGAAACTAGGACATCTAAGTAGATTTTCCACAGTTGCAATCCACAGTTGTATAGTTTAATGTTAGGAGCTTTGTGTATCTCTCAAGAAAATGCATTGTTAAAAGTCATTCTGCTGTGGGAAGACACAGGAGAAGTGGAGTTAGTGAAATATTGTGGTTGTCTAGCATAAAGAATTTTTCTTCCCAGGTGTTATAGATCTGAGATCAATATCAGAGTTGATAGGCCTCTTACACAGAGCCTCCTCACATAGTGCATTGCCAAAGCAGCAGTCCAGCATCCTGTGCCCTTGTACAAAATTATTCCCAGGCACCAGGCATACCCAACCATGAGGTCATCAGAAACCCTATCTCAGTCACTGCTATCCCATTCTCTGCCACCACTTTCCACACTCCCCTCTAATCTGCAGGAGAATAACTGACTACACCACAAAGCTGGGAATGTCAGCTCATGGCACTGTCAAAGAATACAGGTATCAGGATATCCCCACTTCAGAGATGAGGAGATCAGGACTCAGAAGGTGTTAAACTTCCTTCCCAAGGCCACTGGTCTTGGAAGGGTAGAACCAGAACATAAAAACAAATCCAGTCTCCAAAGGTGTGTTTTAAAACATTCTTGGTCTATCACCTAACTAATAGGCTCCCTGAGGTACAAAAAATCTAATAGACCTTGAGAAGGAAGAGGGGAATCAGAAAGGATGAAGACTCCCTGATAGCACCTCACAGAGGCCCTGCAACAGTCAGTTTGGGCCTGAGTTTTGAAGACTTCCTGTCTGCTCACATCTTCTAGTTTTTTCCACACATATTTATTTACACATTGATTTTGTAATGTTTGCACTTGAGTTATTTTTTGTTAACTTATTTTTCTTAAGTTGCCTTACCTCTTATACTTACAAAAATGTATCTAAAACCTCAGTGATTTATGGCAATTTTCAATAAAAATGAGTATCATTTGCCCCAGATAAAAATTGACTTCAAATCCTATAGAACTACCAAATTAATTACCAGTCATATGTGCACCATTCAAAATCATTCATCTGAGGCAGGGTCTTCAGAATCAGCTTGGAGAATTGGTGCTACTGGGTCACACCAGAACACAAATGACCCCTGTGCTCTTCTGCCACAAACAGTTATTCAGGCACTTCTTCAATCTCCATTGCACTCTGAGGCAAGGTGAGGAAAGTCCCAACTTCCCTCAGCCAGGAGGCCAGGAAGATATCCTATCCCAAATGTAGTCAAGTTCACACACTTCAAAACCAGGTTCCTGGTTCTGGTCACTGCATCCTTAGTTTCCAACCACATATCCTTTTAGATGTGATATAATTCAGAGATCATAGTTCTTTCCAGCACTTTCTTTCCTGACCATTGAGTCATGTCATAACTACCAACTTAACTATTTTGTGATTATTGTTTGTTAAGTGATCTAGGAAGAAGAAACCAGGTTTGCACAGTGTCCTCAGGAAGTAGGGCAGTACTAGGCTGAGCAGTCACATCTTTTCTCACTGTCCTCCTGTCCATCTGCTTCTCAAATATCTGCCAGAGACCAATCTCCATGGAAGAACAGAGGAGACACCAAAGGAAAAAAAAGGGCATTGGAGAGCATGCAGAAAAATACCCTCAGTGTACAGAGAAGCAAGTCAGCCTTGAGAGCCTTTGTCTCCCCATCTTGCACAACCAGCTGGGGCACAGCTATATTGAATCAATGTCCCCTGACTCCTGGCACATGTTTATCATTTATTCAACTGAAAATATTTCCACCACAAATTACATTAGGCTCCTTGTTCCAAGGACAGGTTATTAACCCTTCACTCTAGAATAATCTAGTTTCAGTAATATGACAATGCATCACAATGATAGTCTCTCACCTTGGAGGGTAATCATGTGATCTGCTCCACTCTAATGATCCTACAGAAATAGAAATCACAGGCTTGGGTCACTTAAAAATAACTAAAAAGCCTACTCAACACACCCTCCTCCTGAAGACTCCAAGACTTTCTATCCAGTGAATGGGAAAGGCTCTATGTAACCACTTCAACCAGATGCTGCACCTGAACTAATTTTTATCTTCCTTAGAAAGTACTATGGAGTCATTGTATCTTTCAGTAGTCAGGATGTGGCCTGTTCACTTTTCTCTCACAGTCAGCCACTCAAACAAGAGGGGAGACTGTTTCCGTGGCTGACTGTTTCCCACCATCCAAGATTCAGCACAACTGCACCAGAAAGAGAGCTTATTAGGAGTAAGTGACACAAACTGTCTAAGGGGGCAAAGATCTTGACCATTTAAGGACCAAGCTTGTGCCAAGGAAACAGGATTCCAAGGAAGACTGGTCATTTTGGAAAGAGATGGGAGGCAACAGAATTCCTTCCCCAACCAAAATTCCTTTATACTCACTCTGGTTTTACTATTTTGGGTAAGATCTTTAAATTTTACAGATTATTTTCATATTGGCTAAAAACTAGAGGACAGTAAATATTCAAGAGGAGCAATATGGCTGAATCAATTGTTACATTGTTCCACAACTCTCATATAGACTTAAGAATGATAGTTAAAAATATGGTGGCTTAAGTTACTCAGAAAATATGCAAATGTTAAAAAAATAGAAAATTGCATGTATGATGAGATTACTAACATTCCTTGTGATGATGTACTTGTTGAGCATAAGGTCTCAAACATTCAACTATAGTGCTGCTAGCAAACTTGTGGTGTGCAGAAATTTAGAGATATGTCACCCAGTTAGACTCACTGTCCCCACTTAGAGCCTCAGAGCTGTCTGGGATACCCAATTCTCTCTTGCAAACCCTACAGCATTGCCACTGGGAACTAATGTTAGGAAGCTCATCTAGTTGTGCCTAACCTGTTCTGCCCCATGGAAGGTGCCATGCTAAGAATAATGGCACTGGATATTTTGGAAACTGAGTCATCCTGAGGGTTTTTCCCCTAAATATTCAAAACTGAAACAAGCAATCCCATGGGATTGAATGTGTCAATGTTGTCTGGGCATTGAGAATTGAAACAAACATTCCCATGGGACTGAATGTGTCAATGTTTTCTGGGCATTGAGCCCTGACCCTGAAACGTCCAAGGTGAATATTCACAAGTGAGCCTTTTGCTTCTGACTGGTCCTCTAGCATTTTAAGGGAATTCAAGGATGACAGGCTATGCTGCCAGACACTGCTGCAGTTCTCTGAGTCTTTCTCTCTCTCTCTCTCCCTGTTGCCTGACCCACCTCAGCAGGACCCCACAAGGGAGTTCCTTCATCAGCACTGTTGAAGGTCATATGTTGATATGTGACTTATTAACATTAGGATGAAACCCAAGCCTTGGTCCACTTACTGTCATTACTTCTTGTTGAGGCTGATACTGATACCTGCACTGGCTAGAAAATCCTAGGAGACTCTGTGCCATGTCAGACATGTTCAAGAGTCTGTGCCAGCCTTTAATTCAGCACCTAACCCAATGTGCCAAGAAGGAATGGCAGCAAAATTAAAGCTCAATTAGCCAAGTGTGTACTGACCTCAAGTTGTGACTCCCAGAGGGCATGGCACACCATGGCTTGGAGAAATTTGGGCATATTTTTTACCAGTCTAGCTTTGGTTTAGCAAGGGAAATGGTCTTTTGGAATATGATCTTAGTTAGGGAAGTGGCCTATTCCTTATATCCAGACCTCAGGACCAGGGCTAGCTCCCATTGGCTTACACTGCATGGAGGACTGTGGGGCTCCTGGTCCCAACATGTTGCATTTTCTGTTGGACCTCTTGGCTCTATTCCCTGTTCTTACTCCACATCCATTTTTCTCATCATCATGGGCAAGACAGCTGTGTACGGGGCATGCATGAAATCCTGGGTATCTGCCTTAAACTTCCTAGCCAATCTTTCAAGATAAACATTTTTTCAATTTCAAAAATGGAGTAATGTGACCTCTGACAGTCACATAATATCCTGACATGGCCTGGTTCACTCACATAATGCCCTCATTATAATCTCTTACACTCACATAATAACCTCACTGTGGCCTCTTACACTGATATGCTACGTTAATCTGGCCTCTGACATTCACAAAATATCCTTACTTGGCCTCTGACACTCACATAACACCCTCACCATGGCCTATCACACATAGCATTTTCACTGACTTCTGACACTCAACTAATGCCCTCACTGGGCCTCTCGCTTTCACATATTATGCTCAATGTGACATCTGACACACATAATACCCTACTGTGGGTTTTGACGTTCACATAATACCCTCACTTGGCCTCTGACTCTCACAAAATATCCTCACTCTTATGTTGACATTCATACAATATCACTCTGATCTGACAGTCACATAATATCACTATGGCCCCTGCTATTGACAAAATACACTCACTATGGCATCTGATGCTCTCAAATATACTTAAAATATTCATGTATATTCATATATTTATTCATAATAGGCCCTGAGATTGAAAATTTTTCCTAACTGTGGCCTTTGACATTTACAAAATATCTTCTCATTTACAAAGTATCTTTCACATATTACACTCACTGTCATTGAGTTCCTCACATAGTACACTCAGTGTGACATCAAACATTCATATAACACCATGCTGTGGCCTCTGACACAGAATGTCTTCAATCTGTTTCTGACACTTACATAATTCCTTCATTGTTACCACAGACACATTTTATCCCTGTTGTGACCTCAGACACTCACATAATACCAAATTTGTGACTTCCTACACAAATATTATACTCAGTGAGGTCTTTCAATCTTACATAATACCTTAAATATGGCCTACAACCCTTGATATAATATCCTCACTTGGTGTCTGACAATGACATATCATTCTGAATTTTATACTCACATAGTACAATTACAGTGGCCTCTGACTCTCATACAATTTGCTCACTGTTATTTCTGACACTCACATATTACCATACTGGAACTTCTGATATAAAACCATCAAAGTGACCTACAAAACTTAAAACACCCTAATTTGGCCTCTGACACTGACATAATATTCTCACTGTGACCTCTGATTCTCACATATTATACTCTGTGACCTTTGACAGATGATTACCTCAGTATGACCACACTCACATAATACCCTTAGTGTGACCTCAGGCATTCAAATAACACCCTAAGTATAACCAATGTCACTGATAAAATACCCTAATATAAACTCTAATCCTCAAAAAATGCACTCACTGTAATTTCTCACCTCAGATACTAATATAACACCTGCATGTACTCTCTGACACATAATACCAAAAGTGTGGCCTCTGACACTCAGAATATTCTCATTGGGACTTCTGACACTCACCTAATACCTTCATTGTGCCTATTATCCATCATAAATGCCTTCATTCTGCCCTCTGACAATTACAAATTATCCTCAATGTGGCAGTTTTACAATATTTGCACCAGAACTCTGACATTATATAATTTACTCCCTGTGACTTGAACACTCTCATAATACCTTCATGTGGCCTCTGGCACTCATAGTATCCTCACTTTCCTCTGATACTGACATAATATCCTTACTGTTCTTGCATCACTCACATAAAACCCTTACTGTGGACTCTGATCACAAAAAAAAGATTCTCACTATGACCTCGGGCACTCACATATTATCATTATGTGGTCTCTGTCACCCACAAAAACCTCACTGTGACCTCTCACATAAAGACAGGAGAGTCAGTATGATCTCAGATATGTAGTAGTCTCCTGTGGTCACTGACACTCACATAATGCCCTACTGTGTTCTCTGACATTCACATAACACCCTCATTCTGACCACTGACACTGACATAATACCATCATAGTGACATGTCTCACTCATATTATTTCTTTAGTGTGACCTGAGACACAAACCTGATACCCTCAATGTGTTCTCTAATTGACATCATATCCTCACTGTGGCTTATCATGCTCATATAATTATCTCAGAGTGACCTCATACATGGATATAATATACTAACAGCACCCCATAACACAATATCCTACCTGGGGCATCTGACACTGCAAAGAAACCCTCATTGTGACTTCTAGAATTCACATAAATCCCACATTCTGGTCTCTGACACTCACATAATAGCATAATAGTGGCCCCTGACACTATTACAAGAACTCACTGGGCTCTGAAACTACATAATATATTAACATGACCTCTTAAGCTAACATAATGTGCTCACTGTGACACTGAACACTCATTTACTATCCTCACTGTGTCCTATGACACTGACATAATATCCCATTTTGTCCTCTTACATTCATTTAATAATATGACTATGATCTTGACCACTCAAATAATATTCTCATTTTGGCCTTTCCTCTGATACTCACACAATACCCTTACTGTTGCCTGTGCCACACTTTATATTCTCACTTGATCTCTGATGTTTATATGATAACTTCCATGTGACCTTTGACATTCACATAATGTTCTCACTTGGTCTGTGACTCTAACAAAATATCCTCATCATAACGTGTTACAATCATAAAATATTCACACTATGGTCCCTGATGTTGAAAATATTTTCTCAATATATCCTCTGACACATATCCTCACATTTCCTGTGTCAGTCACATAATACTCTGTGTGACTTCTGATACTCATATATTATCCCCACTGTGAACTCTCACACTCAAATAATACCCTTACTGTGACCTCTGACACTAATGTAATACCCTCAGATTATATCCTAAGTGTGACCACTGACACTCACATTGATACACTCACTGTGACCTGTGATGCTCACATAATACCTTCATCATGACTTATGACTCTCACATTATAACCTCATTGCGACCTCTGATGCTGATATAATATCCTCACTGTGGTCTCAGACACTCACATAATAACTTCTCTGGTACCTCTGACACTAATAATACTCTCAGTGTGACCTCTGATACTCATATAATAACCTCACTGTGATATCTGATTTATATATAATATCCTTTCTGTGACTTTTGACTCTCATAGGATTCCCTCAAAATGGCCTCTGACACTCACATAACACCTTCATTTTGATTTGTGAAACTCAAATATTATCCTCAGTTTCCTATCACTCACATATTTCCTCACTATGACCTCTCACACTCAGGTTGTAACCTCTGTTTGACCACTGATGCTCACCAAATACCCACATGGTGATCCCTGAATTTCACATTATACAATAAATATGACCCCTTATGCTCACATAATACCCCCATGACTGCTGATACTAAAAACATATCCTTCTTGTGACCTCTGTCATTCAAAAAATACCTTCAGTGTGACTTCAGGTACAATCATGATACTTTTACTGTGGCATCTGAAACTGACATAATAACCTCACTTTTTTCTCTGATACTCATATCTCCTTGTAGTGGCTTCTGAAACTCACATAAAACACTAAGAGTGACATAACAACCTCACTGTGACCACTGACACTGATGTAATATAATTATTGCTTCCTATGATACTCACTTTACCTCCCTGTAGCATGTGACACTCAAAGAATATCTTCACTGTGATTCTGATAGTCACAAAACATCCTGATGTGACTTCTGACACTCAAGAATATCCTCACTCTGACACCTCACACTCACAAAATAAGCTCCTTGTCACCTGTGACATTCAAAAGTATCCTCACTTGCCCTTTGACACTAATGTCATACCCTAAATGTGACATTTGACACATTATACCTTCACTCTGACCTCTGACACAAATGTCCTCCATTGGCCTCTATCAATGACATGATACCCTCATCTAACAACTCACACTCACAGGTTACCCTCACTATGACCTCTATCCCTTACTTAATAACCTTACTGTGGTCTATGACACTCATAAATATACTCACTGTGGTCTCTGAAAGACACATAATACATTCCTATGGCTTCTAACTCTGAAATAATATCCTCAATATGACCTCTGTTACTCACATAATAAACTTAGTGTGACCTCTCACACACATAATATCCTTACATGGCCTAAGTCACTCACAGAATACTCTCAATGCGTCCTCTGGCTCTCACATAATTCCTCTTCTGAAACCTGTGACACTCAAATAATATTCTCATTGTTCTTTTTTAAAAACTGACATAATACCTCTGTGGCCACTCATACTCACATTATGTCCTCATTGCGATCTTTGACATGCACATTATTTTCTGAAATGACTTTGGATACTTTCATATATCTTCACTGATGCCTCTGACACTCACATAATGTCCTCACTGTGACCTCTTATAATCACGACATAACCTCACTGGGACCTCTGTTACTTATATAATTCCCTCACTTTGGATTATGACATTCACAAAATATCCTCTCTGACCTCTGACACTAATATAATATTCTCACTTTGACCACTGACACTCAAATAACCTCACTATGATCTCACTTACACTATGCACTCAATTTGACCTCTGACATAGACATTATATCCTTAATTGGCCTCTGACACATAATATCATCAATGCTACCTCTGACACAAAATAAGTGTACTGTGAACCCTGGAACTCACATAATACCCTCACTGTACCCTCTGACACTCACATTAATCCCCAATTCTGGTCTCTGACAATCATATAATACACACATTTTGACCTCAGACACAGACTACTACCACTCTGGTCTCTGTCACTCACATAATATCTCATTGTGTCCTCTGAAAGTCACATAAATATTTTCACTGGGTCCTCTGACACACATAAAATATCCTCATTTTGACCTCTGACATTGACATAATACCCTCATTGTGATGTATGAAACTGATATAATATCCTCTCTGTGAATTCTTGCACTCATAATGTCATCATTTTGGTCTCTGATACTGACATAGTATCTTCATTCTAACCTGTGATACTCACATAATACCCACAGTTTGGCCTCCTATACTCACATATTACATTCAATGTGATTTGTCATGCATGTAATACCTTTTTGTGACCTGAGACACTCACACATTGCTTGCAATGTAGCCTCTGACACTCATATAATATCCACATTTGGTCTCTGAAATTCATATAATAAATTCAATCTGGATTCTGACACATAATATTCTAACTGTGACCTCTGTCACTCACTTAATATACTCACTTTTGCTCCTGATATTCACATAATATCCTCATTTGGTATCTGATGCTCAGAAAATGTCATCACTATTACCTTGACACTCATATAATATCCTCAATATGGCCTCTATTACCCTCCAGATACCTTTAATGTGGCCTTATACACTCACATAGTATAATTGTCACCCTTGAAACTTACATAATACACTCACTATGGTCCAAGACAGTGACTTGGGACACTCATAATGTCCTCAAGCTGGCCCCTGATGTGACTAAATATACTCATTGTGGCCACTGACCCCCACATAGTTTCCACAGTGTTTTCCCTGTGATTGACAGTATATCCCAACTGTAGCCTCTGATGCTCACAAAGTATCCTTTCTGGGACAGTTGCCATTCACATAATATCCTCATTTTTTTCTGACACTCATAAAATACCATCACTGTTGGCCTCTGACACTTACATAATATACACAATTAAACCTCTGACACTTACTTAGTACCCTCACTCTGGCCTCTGAACTCAAAAAATAACATTACAGCGGCCTCTGACATTCACATAATAGCCTCAATGTGACCTCTGACTAAAATGATACCCTCACTGAGACCAATAAGACTCACATAATTCCCTCACTGTAGCCTCTGACACTCACATAATATCTTCAATCTTACCACTGACACATATTCTCAATGTGACCACTGTGACAACTTTCACTCATTGAGTATCTTCCTGAGGCCTCTGACATTCAGTAAACACAGTCTAAACTCTGACACTGATATAATGTCATCAGTGTGGCCTCAGACATTTATATAAAATCCTCACTGTGCCTTCTGACACACAACATCCTAACTATGGTATTTGACTCTCAAATAATATCCTGTGTCCTCTGACACTCATGTAATACACTCACTGTTGCCATGACAATCACATAATATCTTCCCTTGGTCTGACAAAAAATTCCCTCACTGTTACCTTGATATTCACATAAAACCCTGATTGTGGCCTCTGACACTCACAAATAAACCTCAATATGACCTCTGACTTTCACATAATATCCTCACTGTGACCTCTGAAATTCACATAATATATGTGACCTCTCACACTCACATAATAGCCTCACTTTGGACTCTGACATTCACATAATATCCTCACTATGAATAATTACATGCACATAATGTCCATACTATAAACTCTGACTCTTATATTATACTTTTTCTAACACAAAAAAATATCCTCCATGTGGCCTCTTAAACTCACATTATTCCCTCATTATAACATCTGACACTCATATAATATCCTTACCTGGCCTTTGACATTTATATAATATTCTTACTATGGCCTCAGGTTTTCACATAATATTCTCACTCTGACCACAAACCTTGACAAACTGTCCTCACTGTAACCACTGAAATCCAGATATTACATTCACTGTGGCCTCTGACACATAATGTCTTCACTCTGCAGCTCACATTCACATAATATCTTTAATCTGCCTACCAACACTCACATGATACCATCACAATGTCTCTGATACTCTGGTAATTACCTCACTATAGCCACTGACACAGAATATCCTTATGTGGTCTATGACACTTTCTTATCCTCATTTTGGTCCCTTATGCGTAACTTTCTCCCTTGACCTCTAACACTCACATATCTTCACTGTGGCCTAAAATACAAAGTATTTGCCCTGTGGACTCTCACATTTATATATAATCCTCAATTGACCACTTTTTTTAAAATAGCATTTTTTATATACAATACTTTGTAACAATTTTTATTCTCATGAATGGAATGGAATTGCTGAATCATATATGTTTGCTTTTTTCAGAAACTAAAACATTTTTACAGTCATTGTAGTAGCTTTGCCAATTTGCATTCTCACAAGCAGTGTTTGAGAGTTCTGGCTCTTCTCCATTCTCATCAGCCCCTGGCATGGTCAACCTTCATTTCAGGAATTTTATTGTGTGTGTAGCAACATCTCATTGTGTAGTTAATCACATTTTCCTGTTGATTTTGACAATGCATGTTTTTGGAGTAGGGACTATTGAGACCATCTATTTATTTATTGTATTATTTATTTTCTTTTTATTGAGTTTTCAGAGATCTTAATGTGTTATAAGTACTTTTGACATATATGCTTTGCAAATTGTTTCTGAGTCTTGTATTTTCATTTTCCTTATAGTGTCTTCAAAGAGTAGAAGTTATTAATTTTGTGAAATCTAATCATTTGGTAGTTTTTAAAATGAGTGATGATTTTTGTGTTATACCTAAGAAATTTTGGCATGACCCTTTGGTACAAAGATATTTTCTTATTTCTCTCTAGGAATTTCATCTTTCAGTTTTATATTTAGGTCTATAATGTACCTTAAGTTATTTTTTAGTATGTTGTGCAAAGTATGAGTTAAAATTCATTAGTTAGCATATTAATAACCAATTATTCCAACATCATTTGTTAGAAGAACTATTCATTTTCCATGGAATTCCTCTTGAAGCATGGCTAAAATTCAATTTTCTTTTTTTTTTTTTTACCAGCAAATGCCATAATTTTATTCTTCTTTATGACTAATATTCCATTGAATATATATACCACAAGTTTTTTTATCCATTCATCAATCAAAGGGCATCTAGGTTGGTTACACAGTCTAGCTATTGTGAATTGAGCAACTGTGAACATTGATGTGACTGCTTTTTTTTCCTTCTTTTTTTTAAATTTATTTTTATTGTAAACAAATGGGATACATGTTGTTTCTGTTTGTACATGGAATAACAGCATACCATTTGCATATTCATACATTTACATAGAGTAATGATGTTTATTTCCTTCTGTTATTTTTTTCTTCCCCCCCACACCTCCCACCTCTCTTTTTCCTCTACACAGTCCCTCCTTCCTCCATTCTTGCCCCCCTCCCACCCCCTATTATGTGTCATCATCCACTTATAGGTGAGATCTTTTGTCTTTTGGATTTTTGAGATTGGCTTATCTCACTTAACATGATATTCTCCAATTTCATCCATTTGCTTGCAAATGCCATAATTTTATTATTCTTTATGGCTGAGTAATAATCCATTGTGTATATATATCACAGTTTCCTCATCCATTCATCAATTGAAGGGCATCTAGGTTGGTTCCACATTCTGGATATTGTGAATTGAGCAGCTATGAACATTGATGTGACTGTATCTCTGTAGTATGCTGCTTTGAAGTCCTTTGGGTATAGGCCCAGTAGTAGGATAGCTAGGTCAAATGGTGGGTCTATTCCAAGTTTTCTAAGAAATCTCCACACTGCTTTCCAGAGTGGCTGCACAAATTTTCAGTCCCACCAGCAATGTATGAGTGTACCTTTTTCCCCACATCCTCTCCAACACCTATTGTTGCTTGTATTCTTGATAATCACCATTCTAATTGGGGTGAGATGGAATCTTAGGGTGGTTTTGATTTGCATTTCTCTTATTACTAGAGATGCTGAACATTTTTTCATATGTTTGTTGATTGCTTGTAGATCTTCTTTTGTGAAGTGTCTGTTCATATGCTTAGCCCATTTGCTGATTGGGTTATTTGTATTCTTGGTGTAGAGTTTTTTGAATTCTTTATATATTCTGGAAATTAGTGTTCTATCTGAAGTATGAGTGGCAAAGATTTTCTCCCACTCTGTAGGCTCTCTCTTCGCATTGCTGTTAGTTTCCTTTACTTAGAGAAAGCTAACATAGCATTTATTTTTTAAAGGTTAACATGTAAATTAAAGAAAAACTAAAAATACAAGAAAAGAACAAAGTTATTAATTTGCAAGCAGCTTACTTGGACATGCCTTCCAGTTCATGAGTGTACATACACAACATCACATTTTATGTGACTGAGACCACCGTGAGTATCATGCTTTTCCACTCATGAATAGTCACCAAAACAAAATCTAATACCTATCTCATTTGGTCACTTACAGTCACATGATATCATAATTCTGACACAAGAAACTCACATAAATACCCTCACTCTGACCTCTGACACTCATATAATGTTTACATTTGGCCTCTGATACTAACATAATATCCTCACAGGGTCTTGGACTCTCATATAATATCCTCACTGTGGAATCACACACATAGTACACTGTGATTGATGACACTAATAATACCCTTAATGTGATTGCTGATCCTCACATAATATACTTAGTATTCACTGTGTCCTTTAGTATTAACATAATATTCATATATTAGAATTTATAACTTATATAGTAGTTGCCCTTTGGTTTTTAATGACAACATATTATCAATCATTTTACATTCAAAAGTAATAGTTTCCCCAAGTCCTTTCAAATTTATGTACGTAATATGGAATATGTGGCCTCTTAAACTCATATAAAATCTGTCCTTTGGTGCTAGATTTTCGGTTTATTGTTAGAGCACTTGCCTAGCACAAGTGAGGCACTGGGTTCAATCCTGAGCAACACATAAAATTAAATAAGTAATATTAAATTTAAAAAATAATTCTGTTATTTTTAAAACTATCCCTTGTTCTTTCTATACTGATATTATATTCATATATAGCATTAAAACTGATGTAATCACTAGCCTTTGGCTGTTCATACTAAAATGCTTTCCATTCTATATAACCTAAACATAACAGAATAGCTGCCTGGCTTGGTACCCTTAATATGAATGTGATAAATTTGTTTTACCCTCTAAAACTAGTAGCTGTCATGTGGTCTTTTAATTCTATATAAATATTCTTACTATTCACATTAAACTATTAAAGTAGATTCCCTGGGACCTTAAGGATGATTATAACATCCATAGTGGTCATCTAAATCACATATAATAGCTCCCCTGCAGACTTCAATAATAATACAATATTCTTATGGCCATTCCATGTCCTTTTATTTAACAGTATATGCATACAATAGCATGAAAAACTATACAAGAGCCGTTCTGTTCTTTAATATTAATATTAACATCAGAACATCAGAACACAAGAAATGGATATCAGAGTCATTCAGAGTACTCACATACTAATATAATATCCAAACTAGAGTATCAAATATGAATATAGAAGCTGTGTTGTGGTATAAATCTAATGTGTTATTCTTAGCCTAGCATCTAAAATGAATATACTAGCTCTCCTCTAGCTTGAAATACTAATATGACATCCATAGTTTCACCTAAAAAAACCAATGAAATATATGTCCTGTACCTTTAATATTACTACATGCCATCTTTTGCATAAACCCTGATACCAATATAATAACTTACTTGTGGATTTTAATATTCATTTAATATCCTTGATATAACATCTAAAACTAGTAAACAGGTGTTTTGTAACATTTAAATTAGCATATTTATATTATACAACTTTATGCTAATAAAATATCTGCATTTTGGCATTAAATAATTTTCATGTGTTATCATTAAAATTAATGTATTAACTACCATGTTAATATTAATCCTAAAATGATATGCATACTTGGGTTTCTAAAAATGACCTAAAGGTTTATTTGTGACTTTTAATACTAATATGATATTCATACTATGACATATCAAACTGATATTTATTAATATTGATGTAATATTCATACTACAAAAAGTACAACTAATATAATAATGGCCCATAGTATAGCATTTGATATTAACATAATGACTTCTATAGATCTTGGATATTGATAGAAGTGGTGTGTGATGACATTCACAACAAATAAAATAGCTGTTATGTAGTCTATTATGCAAAAATAATATAATAAAACACCTCAAGTTAATGCAATATCTGTTTTTAGTTATTAATAATAATGTAATACCAATATTACACCATACAAAAGTGTTATAATAGTTGTCTTGTGGACTTTAGTACTATTACAGAATCCATACTATTATAGAATTCTCATGGCTTGGGCTGCTCTTCGTGAACTTCACTGGTATTGAGCAGAGAGGTAAGACAGAGCACTAACTGGAACCAGGATGCAAGTTCTCAACAGGATCTATTAGAAACAAACCATGCCCAGTAGCTAAAAGAGTTCAGAAGGCAGCTGATGAAGTCACATAAAAAGCATGGTCTTTGTCCCACTTCTCTCAGAGAAAACTGTCACCAATAATAAAACTGCAATAAAACATCCTTCAGTCATACACAGCATTCCATGCCACCTGCAATTTTTCCCTTCATGTCTGAGTTGCAGTCTTGCACCTGAGACCCACCAAGTGGCACCTAAGTCCCATGATCTCTTTGTCAGGATCACCATACTCTAAGTTCACAGGTGCAGATGTGAGGACATGAGAAGGGACATATGTAGCCTGCACTGCCTTGTTGCTCCTTGCTAACAAAAGACCAGAGGGCAAAGTCTGTGGGTTGTGTTTCCAGGGTGTCTCCATCTCACACTGACATTGATTTTTCTGGGCTTCTGTATTTGCCTAATTTGGATTTCAGTACAGAAGCTGTGATCATAATATATCACTTTAAAATGTATTATTTTGTCTATGTTGGTCTAATTGTCAGAAAAATCGTTATTTTAAAAGAATGTATGTTCCTGTGATGTTTCTATTGAGCATTTGGCACACTACACCTTTGTTTTGGATGCTCTTCTGAGAAAGGGAATAATACAGTCCTCAGAGCTTGGTGCCTCAGTGTTTGGATCTGGTGATGCTGTGCTTCAGAGTGTAAAAGTCAGCACTGGGACAACTGAGTACAGAACCATGTTGAGGATATTGGTACAAAGATGTATTAGAGGCAAGGAACTAACCCTAAGGTAGGGTTTATCGATATACTTGTTCATGGGGCTTCTTGTTAAGACAGTGAATCTAATTCCAGTGGAATCAATTCCCTCTGGAACCTAGGATCCATCACCCCATTTCTGTGATTTCTTTTTTCTCGTGTTTTGGAGAATTAAGCAAAGATCCCAGCAAATCAATTTTTTGGCACTTTCCAAGAGTGATCAATGAAGATAAATTATCACTAGCTGACCTTGTTAGCTTAAAGGCTTTTTACAGTGACTTGGAAACTTGCTGAACTTCTGCTCATTTCATGGTCCTATGAGGCATGCTAAGGCTCATACAAGGCTCTTTCTCCTTCCTGAAGAAACTTAGTGGATAGGGAATATTATCACACAATGACATAATGTGATAAGATAAATACCAACAGGAGCAGGAGATAAGAGTGGAGAATTTTCCTTTACTTTGATTTTTACCAGCTTAAAAAACAGGGATTATTTCCTTTTTTCAAATACACTGTTGCCTCAGGGCTTACCAAACTCAGCACCATTCAGAGTTGCAGATCTTACTTGTGGTGATCCTCCACAGTTGTTGTTCCCCTGTAAATTTCAAGGAACACAAAAGCATTCAGCAATGCCCTATCCTGGGAGCCCTCCCACAGGGGGGATTGCACATATGAGTATTGATATTCAAGTCTTTCCAAGCCAGTGGTCTATCATCAGACTCTCACCTTTGTGGTAAGGTAATGAGAAGACAATTAGTTCTGTGTGCACAAGTAAGATGGTTTTAAGCCTTTGAGATTGTTTGCTTATTTTTTATATTTTGTAATAGAAGACAAGGAGATCAATTTCTTGTGATCATTCAAAAGTGGGCACAGAGCACTCAGTGAAACTGCATTAGATTAATGACTATCCCCTGAAGAGAGTGGTTACCCAGTCCCTTTCCAGTTTTCAAAACTGAATTGTCAGTCCTTCTCTCTGCTCCAGTAACCTTAGCTAATGAATAAATATTGCTTTTTGAGTTGGTTCTTTGTTTTTCTACTGGGGCCTCACTTCCTTGTCAAGTAGAACACACAGAACTTGATACCCTAGCAGCTAGGCACCCACATTCCAGATAAACTCCCATTCTGCTCACTTGTGCTGAGGCAGCAAGTCCAGAGACATAAGTCCTTATTGTCTATTCATCTTTTGATGCTTATTTCTCAGGAAAGTCCCTAGTAGGGGCCTTTCCCAAGATTGGAAAACTGTATCAGTGTTGGGACCAACAACTCCGGTGATATTTCCCAAGAAGACCAGAGGTGAAAAAAGAAAGGCCATTGAAAGTGAGTCTAGCCCTCCACTCAGACTCCCATTAAGATAGTATCAGACACTCAGAAGTTTTTGGCTTTTTGTTTATATTTGTGTCTCATATTTGTGACTTATTGAATTTGATGTTGATCAAGCTGTGATATTATCCTTTAAAAGATCATGATCTTACATCATTCCCTCCACACCTCAGACATAACTACATATTTGAGTGAGAACAAACTATTACTTCACAAGCTCTAGTAATTATACTTCTTAGCAAGTCTTCTCTAAACACCTTAGAGAACCTTTCTACTCACCTCAGAGAGCCTGCAATCCACACCTCAGGGAAAAATTTTGACTCACTACAGAGACCTTTCCTATAAACTGAAAATAGTCCTTTTAATCACTTAAGTGAACACTTACACTCACATTGATAAGCCTTCCTAAAAACCTCATAAAGCCCTTCTACATTCTTCAGAGGTCCCTCCCTACATGTCAGAGAGCCCACCCTACATAAATATGAGAACCCACTTAACACCTCAGAGAATCTTTCCTTCACACCTCAAACTCATTCCCTACACATCTAAATAATGACTCCCTACTACTACCAAGAGCTTTTTCTACACACTTCAAATTCTCATTCATATACCTCATAGGGACATTGCTTCCACACTTTATTGAGCAACACTTAAACAACTCAGAAAGCCTTTCCTATGTACCCCAGAGAGTACTTACTATAAATTCCAGTGAGGTATTAACTCAAACCTCAGAATTGCCAAGCTAAAAACAACACACCCTACTACACAACTTGGATACAACTTACTACACATCCAAATGCCCTCTCTACTCACCTCTGAAGGTTTGCCTGACACACCTCAGAGAAGACTCTGGATACACTGTTGAGTGGCCTTCCTAATCAATGTAGGGATTCCCCCTATTATACTCAAAGAATACTTTAATTACATCTCATTGTTTTCTACCTAGTCATATCAGGTAGATTTCATTATTCATTTCTGAGGGTCCTAACTACACAACAGAGATCACACCTATGCAGACAAAAACTCTTCTACACCCCTCATAGATTCCTCCTGAACACTTAATAGGGTCTGCTCTACACACCTCAAATCATCTGCACTACAAATCTCAGAGAACCTTCCCTTCACACTTCAGTGACTACTTCCTACATACATAGCATTCTCCTTTCCACACAGCTCAGAACACTACCTATTCATAACAAGTGCCCTTTCTACAGAATTCACAGGGCCATCCATAAACAACTTAGACACATTTTCTACACACATTATTTGTCATTCACTGTATCAATGTTGGGACCAGAGAACCATTGCTACACACCACACACCATCCCTCTACACTCCTCAGAATGCCATAATTTCAATATTCAGAGGGTCCTGTTACACACCTCATAGAGCCCTCCTTTCAAACTTCAGTTTGTCCTCATTAATCTCAGAGAACTCTCCTTACTCACCATAGACATCCACAAATACACACTTCAGTTAACTCTTAATCTTTACCAATGAGCAACAACCTTATGCACCTCATTCAACTGTTCTCCCTACAAATCTCAGAGAGGCTCCTATACAAACCTCGGAATGCCCTTTCAACAAGCATTTGAAAACCCTACCTATACATCTCTGGTAACCCTCAAAATTAGCCAAAAAGCCCTCTATATTTAACTCCAAGGGCCAAAACTACAAACATAAAAGAACCCCCATGATACTCTTCTGAGTGTCCTACCAAATCACCTCGCAGATTTTCTCTTCTATTCTCAAATATTACTCTCACCACAACTGAGTTTATTCTTGCTACTCATATCAAGATCTCACTATTCACTATAGAAGTCCCTCCCTATATGACTGAGATAGCATTTCTATTATGTCAAACGGACTTCCTACACCCCACATAGATCCCTCTGCCCACCTAATATAGACCACCCTACACAACTCTGAGAGCCCTCCAAACACACATCAGAGTGTTATCCCTCTGAATTTCAATTAGCCCTCACTACACACTTCAGTTAACCTATATGGCAAAGCTCAGAGTCCAGCCTACTCATCTCCATGATTCCTAACTTCAGACCATATAGATCCCCCTTCCAAATTTCGTGGGATACTCCCTTCTACATCAACTTGTCCTTCTCACTCATCTATCAGAGATCTCACTACTCACATCAAAAAACCATACAAACACAACTAACTGAGCTCTTTCTACTCATCTCAGTGCACCCTACCTATACACCTGATTGAGCCCTCCCAACTCAACTGAAAGGACCCTCACACACTTCTTGTAGCTCTCTAACACATATCATAGAGCCATCCTGCACACCTCATAAAGTCCACAAAACACAACTAAGAGGCCACATGCCTCCAACTTCATAGAGACTTCTCTACACACCTCAGATTAACCTTCATACACAACAAAGTGTACCCTCCATACTCAAATATAGAGCAGTTCCTACACACATGAGAGAAGTTCCTACATAACTCAGTGAATAAAACCATTCTGCTTTGCAAGAAGAAACGTTTCTTTGTAAGCCCTCTATAAATACCTCAAAGAGCTTATATACTCACCTCACAGAGGCCTCAATATACACAAACAGAGAACAATTTTGACTCTTCACAATGGTCTTCCCTATACTCCATAAATACTCTTACTCTGAAACTAACCCTAACCCTAAGCATAAACTTAAGTCTTCCCTACATGCCACAATCCATCCTGAACCTGAAACTGACCATGACTGGACCCTAACCCTAAATCCTAACCCTAGGCCTAACCTAACCCTAACCTCATAGTGCTCTCCCTTCTACACTAATTTTTCTCCATACTCATCTTGCCAAGCTCATACTACTCACCTCAAATGGCCCTCCAAACACAGCTCACAGAGTTCTTTCTACAATATCCAGTGCACAGATCCTCTGCAACTCTGTGAGCCATCCCAATTCAATTCAGGGCGCCCTCTCACACACAAAAAGGAGCCCTAGGACAAACATCATATAGCCCTGTTACACAATTCATACACACCTCCTCACACAGTTCAGCAGCTGCACACTACCAATCTTAGAGACCCCTCTCTACAAACATCAGAGTATGCTCCATAAATATCAATTGAAACCATCCTTATATCAAGATTAGTACCTACTTGTGTAGATAACCTTAGGTAGACATCCATATATACCTTACTGATTACAAATTATATTCCTATACAAGATCTTTATACTAACTATACTTCTATGCCATGCTCTTTAAACACCTCAGAGAGAATTTCTACTCACCTCAGAGAGCCCTCACTACACATCTCAGAGAGCTCTTTCCACTCACCTATACACTGTAAAAGCCCTACTTTTTTAGTTATGTGAGCCCTCTCATAGCAAAATTTTACTGACAAACCTTATAAATACTATCTACACATTTCAGAAGGCCCTCACTACATACACCAAAGAGATATTCCAATCCAAAGAGAACCTGTTTTAACACCCCTGAGAATATTTTCTACACACCACAAACTCATTCTCCTACACATCTAAGTAATCCCACCCTCCTCACATCAAGAGCCCCTCCTACACACCTCAAAGTGCCATCCATACACAGCTTAGAGACCCTTCCTTTACACTTTATTGAGCAACACTCAAACAACTCATCTCTCCATAAACATTCCAGTGAACACTCCCTATAAACATCAGAGAGATGTCAATTCAAACCTCAGAATACCCATGCTACACACCTTAACTAGTGCTATGAACATAACACAGGTAGATCTCACTTCTATCCAAAACACTCCCTACTCATCTCTGGGTGCTGCATATACACACCTAAGAGAGCACCCATCATTCTCCATTGAAAGTCCTCACAAACACCTCAGAGATTTCTTATACTATCCTCAAAAAAACCTCCCATCAAAACACAGTGTGTTCCCCCAACACATATCAGAGACATTTCACTACTTATTTCAGGGGGTCCTCCCTCCACAATGTGTTAACATCTCTACTCCATCATAAGGCCTTCTTATACCCCCATAGATACCCTTGGCATATCTAAAAAAAAAAAAAAAAAAAAACTCCCTCCACACCTGTGAGAGCCCTCATACATATAGCAGAATGCCATCCTTATGCATTTAAATGAGTCCTCACTAAACACCTCAGAGAACCTACACTGCCAAGCTCAGAGTGTCTTCCATACACATCTCAGCAAGTCTGATCTATATGTGACATAGACTGCCCTTCACACATTATAAGGTCCTCCCTTCTACATCAGTTTTTCCTCCCAACTTCTCTTACAGAGCTCTTACTACTCAGCTAAAGAGGCCCTCCAGAAACAATTCACTGAGTCCTCACTATTCATGTCAGTACACATTCTTTATACAGCTGAGTGACACTCCCAACTCATCTCAGAAGGACCAACATCTCTGACACACATCAAAGTTCTCTTCTATGGACCTCATAGAAGTTCCTCTAAAGAGGTCAGAGACTGCATGCTTCCAACTTCAGAGTTCTCTCTACACACCTCAAAGTAACCTTCATTCAGATCAATGAAAGCCCTTCCTCAACAGCAGTCTCTACACACCTCAGAGATACTTCCCTACATACCTAAGCAAATAAAAATTATATTCCTTTAAAAGCACTCTTTACTAACTACACTTCATTTCAAGTACTCTCTAAGTCCCTCAGAGAGCCCAGCTACTCACCTCAGAAAGCCCTCAATACATGCCTAATGGAACCCTTTTAGTTCACAACAGAGGCCTTCCCTATGCATTCAAAATACTGACCCAACCCAGAATAAAACCCTAACTCTAACCCTAACCTTAAGCCCACCATACATACCACAGAGAGCTCTTGCTGACATTGACAGTGACCATGACCCTGACCTTGACATATTACTGATCCTAATGTTAACCTTAACCTTAACCTTATAGAACCTTCCCTTTTACATCAGTGTTTTTCATATTTTTCATATCACAGGGCTCTTGTGCCTTACCTTAAAAGGTTCATCAAGCACTACTCATTAAGCCCTTTCTACAATTCATTGAACACCCTCCCTATGCACCTTTGTGAGTCCTCCAAGTTCACCTCAGGAAACCCTCCCACACACCACTTGGAGATCTCAAACACATTTTGTAGAACTCTCAGTCAATGTAGCAGGGCTGGGGATTTAGCCCACTTGGTAGAGTGCTTGCCTTGCAAGCATGAGGCCCTGGGTTCAATCCCCAGCACCAAGAAAAAAAAAAAGTCAATGTAGCTATTGGCCTGTTAATGGATTTTGATTAAAATGGCAGCTTTTAAAAAATTCTTTCTCCTTCATCTTGGTTTTTAATTATGACTTCATATTTTCACTAATGGTACTTTTATGTTTTTTTCTTTACATTTTTTGCCATGTTGTGATGGTGCCCAGGATATCACACAAGCTAGATAAGTGCATTACCACTGAGAAACATCCCCAACCCTAGTATATTATATTTGTCAGTATATTTCATAATTTTTGTGCTCTTATTTCTCTCTTTTCATGCCTTTTTTCTGGGTACACTTCCTTTTGAGAGTGAGCATACACCAGTAATAAACTGTTTCTGTTGTTTATCTGAAAGTATTTGTTACTCTGTTTTATCTTTACTCCTGAAGAGTACAGTACAGGTGGAAATAGAATCCCAGAAAAGGTGTTTTTCCCTCCTTCTTTGGGACAGTATCTCTTTATGTTCCCCAATTTGACCTTGAACTCCCGGGTTCAAGTAATCATCCTAACTCAGCTTCCCAAGTAGTTGGGATTTCAGGCACCAGGTATAAGAAAGGCAATTTAAGAAATACTTCTTTTTCGTGCATCCCACATTTAATAATTAGACCTATTGTGTGGTTATTTGAAAAAATGCTCATCCTCCTCCAGAATGACTTTTTCTTGCTTTTTTCTCTGTTGTATCCTCAGTCCTAGAACAATGCCAGATTCACAGTTTCTAATTCATTATTATCGTACAAAATCATTATCAATGATTCAATGAACTTAGGATGGTTTTGGTATGTCTTTGGTTCACTTTCATCTTCTTCCATTTCCTCTATTACCCAATTCAGTAAACTGCATTCTACTGCATATTTAATTTTGAAATTTAACAAAAAATTAATTCTCATTTCCTGGTTATTTCCAAAACACAAAAATTGGTGTCTTTGTGAACATTGTCATTCATGATAGACTTGCAATGTCAATACTGACAAACAACAGGTGAAGGCCATGAAGAGACAGCTGTGTGCACAAGTCACCTTATAAGAGAAACTACCACACAGACAGCTCACCACCTAAATAAAACCACTGGCATGACATGCAGTCTTGCAAGTCCAATACTATCAAACATTGAACTCTTTCTCTAAGATTAGCTTTAGTTATTTTAGATTTAATAATTAATGGCTAATAATTGTAGCCATTCAACAATCAGAGCTCACTATGTCTCAAATAACTCCAAAAGTTCCAATTTTTTTTTTTATAAAACACTTAAACTATCTGTGCATTTTTGCAATTAAACCTCAAATATTTCTTTGCTCTTTGGGTATACCAGAAGTCACCCTGGCCTGGAATTAGTTGTTGTAGGTTGAAATCATATTCTTTGTTATTTCCCAAAATAAATCTTCTTATTGTTTGTTATTTCCAAAGTTAAACCTTCTTGTGTAAATATTCATTTCTATCCCCCACCCCTTTGCCATCTTTAAAGATAGCATTCTAATAAAATTAAGTATGCTTTTCTACCTGGCTAACCACTTCACCAAAAGCTAGTGACCATCATTGGTACTGAAGCTTAGAAGATAAGGAAAACCACCAGAGTTAATGGGAAATGCTGACAATTTGTATTGGTTATATTTGAAATACATGTATTATGTAGAGACTTAGCAGTCTGTAGTAGAACAAATTTGTACGGATGCTTGTTATGGTGATTTGTTATGGCAATTGCTTGTGCCAGTTTTTGTTCAAAAACTACATTCCTGTATTCACTGGATGATCATGCTTTTGTCTTTGTGGTTTGGATACAATTTTTAAAAATCATAGTAATAAATTCAGAAAAAATACATTCTTAATAGAAAAATTAGCTCTGAGATTCTATTGTTTATGAAATTTATATTGAAAATATAATCCCACAAAATGTTGATGTAATTTTGCCATCCATATTGGTGAAACAATTGAGCACAAGAAATCTAAGCATTCAAGTCTGTTTGAGAAGGATCAGTGTAAAACATGAGATGTCTGCAAATACATGATTTAGCAAGTATAACTGTAGTTATAGGTTTAAAGATGTTTGAACTCAACCCAAGATAACTTTTCAAGATGTATTTTACTCTATTTTCCTCTTTAAGCTTTTTATGCACTAACAAATGTGAACTAATAAGTGATATATGTCAAATACATAAGTAAATAAAAGGAAGATCAATAGAGAAGAGGGAAGAAAATAGAGGGAGCGGGAGAGATATAGAGGGAGAGAGAGATGGAAACCTCGAGGACACTTTATACCAAAATGGAGTAAATAAAATTCCATGCTTGTTTGATTTTGTCCAAATGAACCCAATTACTATGTATGACTGTAATTCTCTAAGAAAAAAAGAAAGCAAAAGCAATATATGACAGTTTTATTAGAACTCCACAGGTAATAAAACAATTTAAGTTTATATCAATGCCATCACATACTTCAAATAAAAAGTCAATTAATTCCTGAAAAATGTTGTTTTTAATTTAATTTATGAAATCAAAACAGTCACTAGAATTATTTAGTCAAAATTTAATCTGAAATCACTCTGAATGCTAAGTTAATATTAGTTATCATATTCTATCAACTGAAACAGAAGCTGCAACTATCAATGTCTATACACACACAGATGTGTGGAGGCGTCCAGAATTCCATCCAGTGCTTGACAAAGATCCTCTGGAGGATGATTGCAAAGGCTCATCCTAAAAGGAATTGCCGGATGTTTTGCTCCGAAGCATGGTGTTTTCTCTGATAATATATTACTCATTTCAGTCTGAACGGATTGCTTAAGGGGATGAGGGAATACAAAAAAATTCCAGAAAATATTACGTACAATCTGAAAAACAATGGGTCTTTACCACTAACAAAATTAAAAATAATTTTGCAACCGTACAATGAATCCCTGAAAGCCTCTGGAGAAAATAGTTGTAGATCTGCCTTTGTCTCCAACAGGCTGTTTAAATTTTAACAATGGTTTTGTTTATGTGTGGTAGTGAGGTAAGAGAATAAGGTTCCAAGACATTCCTTCCTTCCTACAAAGAATATGTCACCCCTATAATAAATGTTGGCACACAATATCCATTGGCACCGCTGCCCTCCTGTAACCCTTAACTCAGCAATTTAGATATTAACCAGAGGGACCTAATAGAAATGGTCACATGAGATTACTTGTCTATCACTTTAACCTCAGAATAATAAGAATAGTCTTAGGTCACGTAGAGTTTAGATTTTAAGGAAATAAACATTGTATTAGCTCATCAATGTAGTTAGATATTCTTAAAACAATTGTGACTAGGTAAGGATGATCTGTAAGGTTGTTGTTTTCTGCCTATGCTTTGAAAACTTCTTTAATATTAACCACAAGACTGCCATTATAGCCTGAAGAAAATTGTATATAAACCCAGCCTTCCCCAGAATAAAGTGGGATTGATTGCACCAGAACTAGAGTCTGTGTCTTTCATTCTCCATCCATCTCGGACGCTGTCTCCCTGCGCCCCATTTACCCGTGTGGAACCCATGGACTCCTGCTAGGGCTGGACCCTGGCACAGATGAACCCACACAGAGAGACACCCGACATAGACTGAATGAAATAGAATTACAAAACTTTAGTGCTGTAGCTCTTGGGAAAAAAACAACAACAAAAATTTCTACATGATATTAGGTCCTTTTGTTCTTTACAGCCATTTTCAGTAGCATTTAAAAATGTCTGCTCTTTGAATAACTATTTATAAAATAGTTCTAAAGATCTCAGTGTAGCATTTAACATTTTGAAAACAACATCCTATATTTTAGTTGAAATTTACTCAAAGTCAGAAATTTTAATCAAATAATCAGTTAATGCACAGCTAAAATATATTCCTTTAAGCTTTTAGCCCACTGAGATAATTCAGAACAAAGCTTGAAATAGGAAAAAAAAAAAAAAAACCTAGTCGAATGACTTTTTCTTGCATAAATATTCATGAAAAAAGACATTAGAAGGGAGGGGCAGAAAGACGGTACCTACAAACATTTAGGTTTTGAAATATTCTCCTATTCTCCAAGAGCACTCAGATGGCACTGACTGCAGCTTCCGCCTCAGGTTCCTAGGGGGCACAGACAGCACAGGAAGTCACTGGATCCCCAGCGAAATTGCAGGCAGGCGGGCGGGGTGAGTTTGAAAATAGAAGAGCGCAAGGGGGCAGCCCAGGGCAGAGTCGCCTCTCTCCACCAATCCAGACTGTGGACTCGGGCGCAGCAGGGGCCCCAGCAGCAGGTGCTGCGGGTCTGTGCTTGGGCCATGGCGGCAGCGGTGACTCCTTGAAGCACCTGCATGGGGTGCACGCTCTTTGTTATCAGTGAGAGCGGCCAGAAGTCAGGGCCCAGCGGTTGTCCCCAACAGTCTCCCCTGGGCGGTTGAGGGCTCCAGACGCCCTCTTCAGTTCTGCTGCTCCGCTGTGGAGCTCATTTCCACCGGAGGGGCAGCTGCTGTGGCCTACCCACCCCGGGGGCTTGGGTTGCTCGGCTCTTTGGCTGCAGCTCGGTGCCCCCTGAACTGGCGGGTCTATCGCGACCCTGGTGCCGACCCTCAGGGGCCTAGTTCAGCGCAGAAGACCCTCAGACCAGCACCCAGTAGTGGGCAAGATTAAGCCCAGGCGACCGCGGAACGTGGGTGTTGCAAGACTCCAGCTGCATCATTTCCGGGCGCTGTGCAAGGTAGGCGTTGCTGGGAGATGGTGGGACTGGCCTGCTCATGGGCCCAGGCGTGGTGAAGTCTCCTCAGTGGCCTAGAGTGTGTGCAGGCTGGGTGAGCTCCAGCTTGTGGGGCTAGCCCTGGGGGCACAGCATAGTGAACTTGGTGAGCGAGAGCATCTGGGTCCCGGCATTTCTCTAGGAGTCACCCAGTTGGTACTGCAAGTCACTAGGTCTGGAGGCCATGAGTTAGTGATGCGGTGTGCCTTTAATCCTCGAAGAATTGAGGAGAGGGAAACTGAGCTAGCTAGAGTGCACCGTGCTGCTGCTCTTTCTTCCTTAATCAAAGCCAGGAGAAAACTTTAAAGCTGCGACCCTGACCTCTCTACTCCTTGAAAGAACGTCAGAGACCAGTCCCATTACTCCAATTAAAGGTGGGTTGATTAGTGTCTGAGTGTCAGCATCGCAGTCTTGTTAACTAAGGATGAGTGACATCCTCAGTGGACTTCAAATGTCAAGTGCCAGTCACCAAACCCACCCTTTCAGTCCTCTGCCCTGGGCTTCATCCCCCAGGTCCCCCAAGGCCTGGTTCCCCACCCCAATTGGGTGTTGTCCAATCCTTGAAGCAAAACTTTCAGCATCCACAGCTTTGCCACTCCGCTGTTTCTCCCTCTGTTAACTATTTATATTTCAGTCGTGATCTCTAAAATAGGGAAGGAGAATGCTGATTTCAAATGACCGTTTTTAAAAGGAGGTGAAATCTCTTGTGCAAGAGCTTTCCCACCTAAATCTGAATTTCCCAACTAAATCTTTATCAAGCCTGCTAGTTGCATCTTTCACAGAAGACCCCTCTTTGATGGGGTCTTTAAAACACAGTAGTGAACTTGTTTTGCTGCTAACAACTTTAGAAAACTAGCTGTACTATTCATTACCTCTATCTTGAAATACTGGCACACAAGGAAACTGTACTCTGGGTTTGATGAAGTTGCCAGCACTGGCTGTGTCCTGTGTCCAGTGAAGGTCATTTAGATGTGCCAGTGATTTCAATTTGATAACGTTTTAAAGGCCTGAACTCCAATTATGGTCAGTTAGCTTGAAAACATAACTTTTATATTAATGCTTATCTAATGTTTTCTGAGTCATCTCCCACAGGTTTTCTTAAATGCCTCCTTTCATGTTTAACTACATGAAAACAAATTGCTGTATTTCTGGTTAACTCTTCCATTACTTGTAAAAATTTGTTTTATTTATCTGTGCTTTTTGCTTAATGATTTAGTGTGTGACAAAAGAATTGTCATTTTGTAAAATGAAATATTTGGATTGACTATTTCAGTTATTCTTGGATTCACCAGAGCTAAGGGAACTCTTTGTTCATATTTTCCTATATCATTATAAGCTTCTTTTAAATATTAAGGCTTAAATATTTTCAAGTATATTTTTTTCCTCCTAAACTTCTGAAGACATGGTTTCAACTTCATTAATTTATAAAAAATAAATTTGCATGTATTTTGCATGTGAATATTGTGTTCTGTGAAGTAGTATTAAAATGTATAATTGAAGAAAATACTGAGAATTATATGGATGTATAACCATTTTCCTTTCTGGAAGACATTTTCATGAACTATCTAGAAGGTACCATTTGTGATTATTTTTTAGACTTTTTTAAAAAAAAAATCATGCTTACTTTACCAGACTTCTAAGAAAAAGTTGGATAATTTTAGGATGATTATCACTTAGATCTCATTTCAGTGTGGTTCAACCATTTACAATTTTATTTATTTGACTAAGGTAGTTTTATATGCAGTTGTGTTAAAAGAAAGAGAAATCTTCTACCCACCTTATGTACAGGTGCCCACATCTTGACATTAAAGATGTTGTAGCTCAGGTATAGACCATTTCTGTCACAAGGACCCCTCTTGTTGACCTCTGATAACCACACCCATGTTCTCCTGCTACTCTCCCTACCACTTCTGGCCACGATTAATCCTTTTCCATTTTTATGAGTTTATCATTTCAAGAATTTATAAACAAATTGTAGAGTTTTGATAACCTGAGCTTTGGTTTTGAAAAGTAGAAATATTTCAGTTAATTACTGCAATTTAGTAAACGTAATTCAGAAGCAGATTCCATATCCTTCTTGGTTAGAATGGTTGTATTTCCTAATTTTTTTCTATAAGATGCAAGGTCTCTGGTCTGATTCTGAGGTCCTTAATCCATTTTGAGTTTATTTCAGTTTAGTTTCATGCATGGTGAGAGATAAGGGTTTAGTTTCATTCTGTTGCTTATGGATTTCAATTCTCCCAGCACCATTTCTTGAAGAGGCTATCTTTTCTCCATTGCATATTTTTGGCCCCTTTGTCTAGTATGAGAAAATTGTATTTATTTGGGTTTGTGTCTGTGTCCTCTATTCTGTACCATTGATCCACCTTTCTATTTTGGTACCAATACCATGCCGTTTTTGTTACAATTGCTTTGTAGTAGAGTTGAAGATCTGGTATTGCGATACCCCCTGCTTCACTCTTTCTGCCAAGGATTGCTTTAGCTATTCTGGGTTTTTATTCTTCCAGATGAATTTCATAATTGCTTGCTCTATTTCTGTAAGGTACATCATTGGGATTTTAATTGGAATTGCATTGAATCTGTATAGCACTTTTGGTAGTATGGCCATTTTGACAATATTAATTCTTCCTATCCAAGAACATGGGAGATCTTTCCATCTTCTAAGGTTTTCTTTAATTTCTTTCTTAGTGTTCTGTAGTTCGCATTGTAGAGGACTTTCACCTCTTTTGTGAGATTGATTCCCAAGTATTTTATTTTTTTCGATGCTCTTGTGAATGGGGTAGTTTTCTGAATTTCTCTTTCTGAAGATTCTTCACTTATGTATAAAAATGCCTTAGATTAATGTGCATTGATCTTATATCACACTACTTTACTGAATTTACTTATGAGATCTAAAAGTTTTCTGGTGGAATTTCCTAGTTCCTCTAAGTATATAATCATATCATCAGCAAATATGGATAGTTTGAGTTCTTCTTTTCCTATTTGTATGCCTTTAATTTCTTTGGTCTTTCTAATTGCTCTGGCTAGAGTTTCAAGGATGATATTAAAAAGAAGTGGTGAAAGAGGGCACACTTACCTTGTTCAAGATTTTAGGGGGTATGCTTTCAGGTTTTCACCAATTAGAATGATATTAGCCATGGGCTTAGCATAGATGGCCTTTACAATGCTAAGAAATGTTCCCACTATCCGTATTTTTTCTAGTGTTTTGAGCATGAAGGGGTGCTGTATTTAATCAAATGCTTTTTTTGCATCTATTGAAATAATCATGTGATTCTTGACTTTAAGTCTATTGATATGGTGAATGACATTTATTGATTTCCTGATGTTGAACCAGCCTTGCATCCCTGAAATGAAACCCACTTGATCCTGGTGCACTATCTTTTTAATATGTTTTTGTATGCGATTTGCTAAAATTTTGTTGAGAATTTTTGTGTCGATGCTCATTAAGGATATTGGTCTGAAATTTTCTTTCCTCAATGTGTTTCTGTCTGGTTTAGGTATCAGGGTAATATTGGCTTCATAGAATGAGTTTGGGAGGGTTCCCTCCTCTTCTATTTCATGGAATACTTTGAAAAGTATTGGAAAGAGCTCTTCTTTATAGGTTTTGTAGAACTCGGCTGAGAAACTATCTGGTCCTGGACTTTTCTTTGTTGGTAGGCTTTTGATGATTCCTATTTCATTACATGAGATTGGTCTATTTAAATTGTGTATGTCCTCCTCTTTCAGTTTAGGCAATTCATATGTCTCTAGAAACCTGTTGATGTTTTCTATTTTGTTGGAGTATAGATTTTCAAAATAGCTTCTAATTATGTTTTGTATTGCAGTCGTGTCTGTTGTGATATTTCCTTGTTCATTCCAAATTTTAGTGATTTGGGTTTTCTTTCATCTTCTCTTTGTTAGTGTGGCTAAAGGTTTATCAATTTTGTTTATTTTTTGAAGAACCACTTATTTATTTTGTCAATATTTTGTATTGTTTCTTTTGTTTCAATTTCATTGATTTCAGCTCTGAGTTTAACTATTTCCTCTCTTCTACTACTTTTGGTGTTGGTCTGTTCTTCTTTTTCTCAGGTTGAACTGTAGTGTTAGGTCATTTATTTGTTGAGTTTTACTTCTTTTATTAAATACGCTCCATGAAATAAATTTTCCTCTAAGTACTGCTTTCATAGTGTCTCAGAGATTTTGATATGATGTTTCTTTGTTCTCATTTACCTCTAAGAATTTTTTAATTTCCTTCCTGATATCTTCTATTATCCATTCATCATATAATAGAATTTTATTTAATCTCCAGGTGTTGGAGTAGTTTCTGTTTTTTACTCTTTCATGTATTTCTAACTTCAATCCATTATGATCTGATAGAATACAAGGTAGTGTCTCTATCTTCTTGTATTTGCTAACATTAGCTTTGTGGTATAATATATGGTGTATTTTAGAGAAGGATCCATGTGCTGCTGAGAAGAAAGTGTATTCGCTCTTGGTTGGATGGTATATTCTATAAATGTCTGTTACAACTAAATTTTTGATTGTTTTATTGAGATTTATGTTTTCTTTATTCAATTTTAGTTTGCAAGATCTGTCCAGTGGTGAGAGAGGAGTGTTAAAATCACCTAGTATTATTGTGTTATGATGAATTCAGGCCGTTAACATTCAGAGTTATTATTGAGATATGATTTGTATTCCCAGTCATTTTGTTCATTTTTAAAATTTCATTTATTTATTTATTTATTTTTGACACACCTTGGTTCCTCCTTTATTTGACAGTTCCTTTAGGAGAATTCCTCCCTTTACTGGTTTGCTTCTTTGTTTTTTATCTCTTCCTCACAGAATATTTTGCTGAGAATGTTCTGTTATGCTGGCTTTCTTTTTGTAAATTCTTTTAGCTTTTATTTATCATGGAAAGATTTTATTTCATCATCAACTTTGAAGGTAAGTTTTGCTGGGTATAAGATTCTTGGTTGGCATCCATTTTCTTTCAGTGTTGAAAAATGTTGTTCCAGGCCCTTCTAGCTTTTAGTGTCTGGATTGAAAAATCTGCTGATATCCATACTCGTTTCCCCCTGAATGGAATTTGGTTCTTTTCTCTCACAGCCTTTAAAATTATGTCTTTATTTTGTATGTTAGGTATTTTCATTATAATGTGCCTTGGTGTGGGTCTGTTGTAATTTTGTGTATTTGGAGTCCTATAAGTCTCTTGAACTTGATTTTCCATTTCCTTCTTCAGATTTGGGAAATTTTCTGATATGATTTCATTAAATAGATTGTTCATTCCTTTGGTTTGTTTCTCTAAGCCTTCCTCAATCCCAATAATTCTCAAATTTGGCCTTTTAATGATATCCCATAGTTCTTGGAGATTCTGTTCATGATTTCTTATCATCTTCTCTGTTTGTTCAACTTTGTTTTCAAGGTTAAATATTTTGTCTTCAATATCTGAGTTTCTGTCTTCCAGGTGTTCTATCCTATTGGTTATGCTTTCTATGGAGTTCTTAATTTGGTTTATTGTTTCCTTCATTTCAAGGATTTCTGTTTGCTTTTTTTTCAATATCTCTAACTCTTTATTGAAATGATCTCTTGCTTCCTGTATTTACTCTTTTAACTGTCAATTGGTGCAGTCATTCAATGCCTGCATTTGCTCTTTCATCTCATCGTTTGCTTTCCTGATCATTTTAAGTATGTACATTCTGAACATCCTTTCTGTCATTTCTTCTGCCATGCTGTCTCTGAATTTTATTGATGTAACATCTAGATTTTTTGGGGACATTTTCTTCCCTTGTTTTCTCATATTGTTCAGGAATCAGTGGGTCGTTAAGATATTGCAGATTTCCTCTATTGACTTATAATGTACCTGAAGATTGCTAGTGTATCCCCTCTTATCCTTCAGTAGCCTGGAGTCTTGGAGGAAGTTGATAATGCAGTGCTCCACAAGGAAGCTGCCTCTCTAGGGTTGGTGACCCTCAGGTGGGGTATATTCCCTGATATTGGGCAGAGGTGCCTCCACTTGTTGACTAATGGTCATCCAAAGGGGAGCTAGGCTGCAAGTTGAGGCAAGGCCTCTTTGTGCCTGTGTCTCTGGTTTTACCATCCTTGTGGGAAAACCTCACCTGGCAGGGAAGACTCACCTGGTGTGGAGGTCTCGCTGGTCAGTTCCCCTCCTAGAGGTTCCCCTCCATCTACAACTACCACCTGGGCTGGGCTGTCTTTCTCTGCAATGTTCCTAGGGGCCCAGACCTACCTCCTGGGCCTGGGAGCCTCACCCTTTGCAGATGAGTCTCCTTAGGCTGCCTCTCCTCAGAGAATCTGCCCGCAGTCCTGGAAACTTCGCTCCGCCCCTAGGCGTTTCTTTGTGCAGCTCTTCCACCAAGAAGCGGGTCCTGGGACCCTGCTCTGCACCCAATCGCCTGGCCACATGGCCCCTCCTCTCAGCCGCCACCTGGAGTACAACAGCTCAGAGTCCCAGAGACCCACCACACACCTCTTGCTCCAGAGAGCTGCCCGGTGTTCTGATGCAGTCACTAGGAGTCCAAGCAACTCACTTTACATTTCATCCTCCTGCCAACCACCCATAGCCCTAGGCAGTCACTCTGAGTCCAAGTGACCCGCCCTGTTCCTCCTACTCCTCGGGGTAGTCCCCCAGGTGTTCAGGAGTAGTCGCTCGGAGAGCAAGCAACCCACCGTGCTCCTCCTCCAGGCACGCCACCGGTGTTCAGGAGTGGTCGCTTTGAGTCCAAACAACTCACCACTCGCCTCCTCCTCTGGCAACTGCCTGTGGCTCTGATGCAGTCACTCCTAGACCAAGCGACCCGCTGTGCTTCTCCTCCTCTGGGCAACCCCCCATTGTTCAGAAGTGGTCGCTCTGGGTCTAAACAACTAATCACATAGCTCCTTCTCTGGTGACTGCCTGTAGGTCTGATGCTATCACTCCTAGACCAAGTGACCCACCACATTCCTCCTCTTCCTTCAGGCAGCCCTCCAGTGTTCAAAAGCAGTCGTTCTGAGTCCAAACAGCTCGCCACACAGCTCCTCCTCTGGCAACTGCCTGTAGCTCTGATGCAGTCACTCATTGATATAGCAACCTACTGCATTTCTCCTCTTCCTCTAGGCAGTCCCCCAGTGTTCAGAAGCAGTCACTCTGGTCCAAACATCTCGCCATGCAGCTCCCCCTCAGGCAGCCGCCCAGAGCCCCAGTGGTTGCTCTGGGTCCAAGCGGTGTGCTGAGCCACCGCCTCTATGATGATCCCAGTTGTCCGTTTTTACCGCTCCAGCAGGGGGGAGGGGTGTCTCGCCAAGCAACTCTACTTCACAAAGTTCCCCGCTTTCCAGGACTACTGCCCCATCTGGGACACCTCCTCAATGGGAGAGACTCACCTGGTGGCTTTGAGTTGGTCACAAGTCTCTCACTATCTCTTCTTTTGTATCCTGTGTCCTGGAGCAACATGAAATGCTGCCGCCCTATAGTCCGCCATCTTGAAACCCCTCCAACCTTTGTATTCTTTTAACTTCTGTTTATCATGTAAGGTTTTTATTTTATCCTCAAATATGAACCTTAATTTTCCTGGTTATATTATTCTTGGATAGTGTACATTGTCCTTTAGAATTCTATGCAAAATATTTCAAGCCCTCCTAGCTTTTAGCATTTGGGTTTTAAATTCAGCCGAAATCTACAGTGCTTAATTTCTAAATGTGACCTGTCATTTCTCTCTAGCTGCTTTTCAAATTCTGTCCTTTTTCTGTAAGTTAGGAATTTTATAATAATTTCCTTTAATGCTTAATTTGAATTATCAACTTGACTGGATTAAGAGATGCTGATGATTAAGAGGTCTCTGGGTGTGTCAAAGAGGGTGTGTCTAGGAATGATTGGAAAATGGGATAGTGAACTTAAGTGGAGATACTCCCTAAGTGTGGGTGGCACTGCCTAATAGGATGGAATAAATGCTGGAAGAACAAGGAAGCAGATTCAGATGCAAGCTCAGGTCTTCTTGAAGAGGTTCTTGATCAGTGCTTGGATTGTCTGAGGATATCAGACTCTCGCTTCTTCACTCATCCAAAGCAGACTCTGCCAGTGATTCTCCACATAGTAGAGTAGTGAGATCTGAAGATTGTTTTCAAAAGATATTCTAGTCTGCCTTTTGCTGTGCTGTTGAAGATCAGAAAAATGAATTAAGTAGCCTGGAAATAATTAAGTGTTATGTGTAAATTACCTGACAGTGTTGTGAACTTGATATCATCTTTCATTTTCAGAAGGCTTATTTTATTTTGGATGACTTTCTTTTGGGAGGGAAAGTTAAGGAAATATCCAAGAAAAAAAAAATTAAAGCAATTGAGCAAGCTTATCTACTATAGGAGTCAGAACGTGAATATTTTAATGTCCCTGTGCACTAAATGAATGCTCATCAAGTACGCAAAATTTTGCAGAGGAAGTAGGGAGTTGTAATATTTAGGAAAGAAAATATCCTCACCTTGTTAGCTGTGTTGTAAAATAATAATAGAATATTTCTGAATCAGTACATTACAACTGTATGTCTTCTTGTTCACATTAATCTTTCCTGTATTATTTCATTCTGTATATGATCTCAATATATTTTATTCTTCTGACAAGGTAAGACATGTAAATGTTTTGAGTAATAATTCATCTTCAGCATATGCATGTGGCAAGTAATGAAGTATCTGTGGTTATTTAATAAGAGAAAAAATAGCATTCATTATTGTTTATTAAAAAGAATTTGGATGACATTCTGTCCAAGTAAGCAGTGCCATAATATTTAGTGTTGTTCAGTCTTCAATTGTTGAAGGGGAATAAAAAAACTACTAGAAGTTCTTTGATACTTTGATAAAATACTACAAGAAGTGCTATGTTACTTTGATAAAAGTGCTATGATACTATGATAAAATTCTTTTGAAGACTTTGTAGAGCTGCTGAGTCAGTTAAGATTCAGGAGAGAAGAATACAGACATATTCTGTACTGGGTTTTCTCCTGTGTTTTCTAAATCTTAAACTGTGTAGAGAAAAAGGATAAAAGATGAGTAGGTTATGAAAAATAAGCAAAAAGCACTGGAGTAGTTGCATGGAGCTTTTGATAGTTTGTTGTTCTGGCTCAGGTTACAGTGGAATCTGTTAAAGTGCTGTGTCATAATAGTGAGGACAAACTACAGGCAGGTCAATCTTTATAATAGTGTTCAAACTCAGTCACAAGCAATCTTTGTTCCTGATTGTATTGAGTTGATCTGTTCATTTACTTTGACTTTCTTCTAGAAAAGAATTAAATTTTCTTTGGTGGAAGGTAACAGCATCTAGAATCTGTATATTTTTTCTATAAGCATTTCATAACATCATTCACACAGAGTGTTTGGCAGTCAATAAATAATTGCAAACTGTCCAGTAAGACCAAGAGATAAAACTCAAGAACAGGAATGTTTCAAAGCATCAAAATAGTCTTGATACAGATTAAACAGACTTGGGAATTACAGAGGCATTAAAACATGATAACTAATCTAGTTATGAAAATTCATGCTGAGATTGAAATTTTTATTAGATAAGTGGGATCTATAGAAAAGAAAAGAAAATTTTGAACAGATAAAATGTAGTAACTAAAATGAAAAGCCCAATAGATAGGTTTAATTGCAGGTTAGTTACAGTTGAAAAGAGAAATAGTAATGTAAAAGATAAATTAATAGAGAATATTCAACAGAATATACTTGTCAGTTTGGTGTTATAACCAAACCAAGCAAAGGCATGAAGTCTTTTCAATAATTCACCAAAGTCCATCTCCTATTTTACATTTTAGGAGTGAAAAACATCTTTATTATAGTGTAATTGTAATTTTTACTATTTTAGTAAGTGTGGTTTTATATTTTTCTTGTAGTGTTTATTTTGAAATGTATAGTTAATGTAACATGGAGTTGGTAAGGAGCAAAATTATTGCAACTTGTAAATTTGTACATGATACCCTCCATTCAGCCTCTAAGCAAACAAAAATTATTACATAACTAGTGTCTTATGCAGAGGTCACCTGTTCAGCAAACTCAACTACTTAGAATAGAGCCTTAGAATGAGACAATAAGCAAAAAACAGACAGAAATAGGTAAACAGAGGTGGTTGATAAAACATATATTTTAGCATAAAGGAGTTTTTAAAAACATTAGTTGTATGTAGATACAATTCCTTTGTTTATTTATTTATTTATTTATTTATTTATTTATTTTTTGTGGTGCTGGGGATGAACCCAGGGGCCTTATGCTTACAAGGCAAGCACTCTACCAACTGAGCATATCCCCAGCCCTGCTTATTTATTTTTATGTGGGATTGAGGATTAAACCCAGTGCCTCACATATGCCAGGCAAGCACTCCACCACTGAGCTACAACCCCAGTACAAGCATAAAGGAGTTTATGAGAACCTTACACTTATGTAAGGATAATACCTAAAGTATAATGGTGATCTGATAAACCTGCTCATTGCAAGTCAGAAAGTAAATCAGAAAGAAATGATGGGTAAATTGTTGAAGAAATGGATTTGAGAGAAAGTACTTTGCTTCGTCATTTGTAAGACTACACCATGAATTGCATCATTCATTTATGTATGAATAAGAAAGAAAAAAATGCTCTCAATTACATTTTCACAACCTATTAATTGTGAAATACATCCTGATTTCAGAGATGCTACAATATGGTGGATAAAGTCAATGGCAATCTTGTTTTTAAGTCTGATTATTTGTTTTTTGTCTGACTTGGACCAAGGAGCTACTTTGAGAAAATTTCCTAATACATAAAAGTGGGATAGTAAAAGGTCAAAGATTATTCTTTATCCTTTCCTCTTTACCTCTCCTAACCCATAGTTATATCTGAAGATATCTACTGACTGGTTCCTATGTGATTGTGATTTGTAGGGATAGAATGTTTTAGAAAATACATTTTAAGAAAATTTCCAATCCTTCTAAATTTCATTATTATGATTGAATTCTAAATATGCAAAATTTTTCTTTTCTAATAATGTCAAATAAATAGAGCATTAATTAGCAAATGTGTCTTTTTAAACAAGGTAGAATTTTGTGATGTTTTGCAAAGTACAAATTTCCTGATTATATTCATCATATTCCTATTTTAAAGATTCCCAGGAAACCCAGAATGATATTGTTTTCTTAAGCAGTAAAATATTGATACCTTCACTTTTGTGTTCATTCTTTCAAGAGTTTTTCAAATCATTCAATTGATAGGATGACAATGTTTAAGAGAAGGCCATCCCTCACTCTTCATGGATGCCAAAATATTGGTGAATCATTATCTGAATTAGCTGAACAAATGACTATTGAAGAAAACAGCAGCAAGGCTAATAGTACATATTTGGGATGGAGGAGATGCTGCCCCCATTTAATTACTTTGTAAATAATGTGAATTTACTGTCTAGATGAAGTCATAATAATGGCCTTTTATTTCTCTCATTCCCTGGTGTTTTAGGAAACACAACATTGTATAACTTTCTCATGCTTACTCGAATATTCTACATTCACTCCTTTTTTACTCTGCCTGTCTCAAGTCATAATGAATTATTCCATTCCACATTTCTGTTTTTTACTAGTTCATAAATAATTATATACTGCAAAATATTATCCTAATTGTTAAATAACTATTTTAAATTGACATTTAAATATTTTTGCTAGTCTTATAACCTGAATTAATGCAGCTTAAAATTGCATAGAACATTTGTGAAATATATTTGTGGTCTCAGCATAGGTTTTCAATGTGCTATATGTATATTTACTCAACTAAATTTTAAGGTTCATCATGAGTAAAATTTAAGTAGTATTGAGAGCACATAGAGCAGGTAGGCATATAATGTTTCATGCATGGGACAGTACTTTTTACAAGTCAAAGTAGTAATACACAGATAATGATATAAAATAAAGGGCTCATTAAAGTGAATGAATTAAAATGTAAACTCAGTCACATTTTTAGAACAAGGCTACATATTGAAAATAAAAATACCCCTAGGAATGTTATAATTACCAGAAAGGAGCTTACATGACTGGCTCCCATTGTGTCATGACACATAGATTACCTGGCAAGCCTTCCTTCACTGTGCCAGAGATTCTGCTGTACAAATTTGTGGCAGCAGGTAAAATATGGTCACTTTCACCCCTTGCATTGCATGTTGATGCTTGTGCTCTGAGGGAGAAAAAGGCATAGTGGAAAGGGATGTGCATTTTAAGTCAGAAGTCATGGGTTGGGATTTGATATGCTGAAATACTTGGTTGGAAAACTCCAGGGAAGCCATTTATTCTACCAAGTCTTCAGATAACATATTTCCTGTTCTCTGAAGGGTCATTATTTACCCAAGGATACCCATCTTGTTGGCAGAAGGAATAATTTACAGCCTAGTGTTCTTTGCTTCAAAGTCTACAGCATTGTATCTGTTGTCCCAGACCTCCTAGCTACTGCTGAGACTTCACTGAGAGCTGCTATTTTGTATTTAATATGGGAGAAATGGGCTTGTAGGAAATTTAAAATAATAATTTGGATATAGTTACACAGAGGAGGGAAATATTGCCTTTTTATCAAATCCCAAAATTTATTTTATAATCTTCTATTTTTCTTAAATAAATGATATCTACTAGATATGTGAAACAAAATTCTGATTTTCTGTCAGAAACCCATTGGATTCTTAATATTACTTAAATCCCATGTGTTCGGGGGCATTTTTTGTTCATTTTTTTTATACCAGGGATTGATCCCAGTGGTGCTTCAACACTGAGTCACATCTCGAGCCCTTTTTAACACTTTAAGATGTGGTCTTGGTAATTTTCTTAGGGCCTTGCTTTATTGCTTAGGACCTTGCTACAAAGCTAAGGCTACCTTTGAACTTGTGATCCTTGTTAGCATGCCCAGCTCACTGTGTTCATTTTTAAGATAGAAGAGCCTTGCCATTATGTTTACCAGTGATATTCAGAAATAAAATAAGCATAGTATGCATCTTCATGGGTGGTTTATGGGACATGTTTGTCTGGGGGAGTGGGGTGGTACCATGAATTGAACCCAGGGCTACTCTACTATTGGGCTGTACACCTAGTTCTTTTTAGTTTTCATTTTGAAAGTCTTGGTAAATTGCTGGCTTTTGGTTTGGTGACCCTCCTACTTTAATTACTGAGGTAGCATGAGTTCCTGTACCTGACTAGGACAATTTTTCTTTTTTTTTTTTTTTGAGAGGGGGAACAACCAATTGAACCCAAGGGTGCTAAACCACTGAGAAACATTCCCATCACTTTTTATTTATTTATTTTTTTATTTTGAGAAATTGTCTTGCTAAGTTGCTCAGGACCTCACTAAGCAGCTGAGGCAGGCTTTGAATTCACAATCCTTACAATGCCTCTGGGATTATAATCATGTACCACAATGTTTGGTTAGGACATATTCTTTCAAAAAATCAATTACTGATCAGTCTTTATTTTATACATTAATTTATATGTAGTTCTGAGAATTGAACCCAATGCCTCACACATGCAAGGCAAGTATTCTACCACTGAACCACAAACTCAACCCCAGAAAATACTATTAATGAGTATTTGACTACAAGACATACCTCTTTTAAAAAAAAAAAAAATCTATGAATCAAAGAAAATGAACCTACTTTTTTGAGAGCTAGTTACTATATTAGACTGCATATTTTCTGAAATATTTTAATATTATTTCTGAAAACATGCTTGGTTTGTAAACTTGGTGAAACATTTACAATATCTAATTGTTTTCAAGTAGTATATATTGTTTCCTTTAATAAAAATCCCTTTTACAATAGTAACTTTGATAAGTAGTAGAGAAGAAAAACTAGAAACTGTTGAATTTCCTCTTCCCCAGACATACTTGATAATACGTGAGGGCATCATAATAGACATTGAAGAGATTGCAGGTAGCAAGGACTATCACAATCTGACATTGCATATTCCCTTGCTTTCATTAATAACTTTGACAGAAATTCTGCATCTTTTTGGTCAGTGCCTGATAATTGCTTCCATCACATTCTTTCCTCATGTAGTTTAGGTTTGTTGTTGTTAGCATAGAAATGATTTTACACTAAAAAGAAGTATAGAATTTTTTCTAAAGTACCTGCAAGAATAGAGAATTCAGAGTCCATCAGATTTTTTAAATGTTTAATATTTTTAAATTTTTCAAAAATTAATTCATACAATTTCCCCTAAAATTTAAATATAAAATCATATGAAGCAGCATTTCTGTTCCTGAGGTTATACTCAAAAAAGTTGAAACAGGTTTACAAAGTCTTGTTTATATTATTTGCCATTTATAGCTAAATAACTTTTATTTTTTGTACCAGGGATTGAACTCAGGGGCACTTAAACACTGAGCCACATCCTCAGCCTTTTTTATATTTTATTTTAAGACAGGGTCTTGCTGAGTTTCTTAGAACCTGGTGAGGTTGCTGCAGTTGGCTTTGAACTTGTGATGGTTCTGCCTCAGACTCTTGAACTGCTGGAATTACAGGGATGCACCACTGCACCTGGCCTAAATAACTTTGAAGTATTATATTTTAGGAATGTTTCTGCTTGGTAATAGACCTGTGATTGTTTAACAATTCTTTATATTAAAATCTCAAATTTGGGAAAATAACTTTATAGTGTCTGTGTAAATGATACTTAAGTTCTTTTGTTTAATTCACCAATTGACATACTTTTCTGGATGTCTTCAATAGGAATATAAGTTCATTTAGGCAAGGATTATATATTTTATATTCTATAGCAAGCTTAATCATAAAGCACATACTAAGTAGTGAATTAATGAAGAATGGATGTAAACAATCTTGAGACAGTTAAAGTCAACAAATGGATAAAATGAGTATATTAGTTTTGTGATTATCTAATTTTTATTACATGAGAAAGGAATAGATATTAGCTAAATTAAAATATTTTTATCAGAAATTATTTTAACTGTACTGCTTTGTATGAATAGTTCTAGACATGAGTTTATATGTACTGATCTCTGTTACAACTTCAGTTTTCTGCTTTGCTTTCTCAATCCTTCCCCTGAATCTTGGGTGGTGATGGGATGGCTTTCAAATACTGTGAAAAACAGAGCCTTTGGTGAAGACTGGCAGGCCTTCACCATCTCACAGCATGCATTCCTTCCTCCACCAGTACACAGGTTCTTTCAAGAAACCCCCATTTCAGAGACCCCACAGTGATACCGAAGGAAGCCTTGGCTCCATCATGGCAATGCCAGAAATGGAAGCAGATTTAGTAATTTGAATATTTGTCTATTTCATCTAACTTTCTGATTGTAGAACATGTATGATTTTAGGTTTCAGTCTGCCAGTCTTTATTATCTGCTTTCTCTTTGCCAGTTAAAAAAACAAGTTAAGAGTAGGAAGGACATCTGAAAGATGGAAGGTTCTAGAGAGGGTATTTTTGATACTACAGAAAAGTAATATTTGAATACCTCTCCATCAGAAAGGAACCAAATCCCATAAGGATATGCAGAATTTCAAAATGATTGGAAGCTTAGGGTGGTGCTTAATTTAGGATCCTACCTCATTAATGCTTGAAATAATCACTATAGAGTAGTAGAGTAATTAGATTATCACCTCAGAGATTACACTTTTATTATTATGTCCTTTTAAATATCCAGAAAAATACATATCTGAAAGTTTCTATTTATTTTATGTCTACTTCCCTGATCATTTTTTGGTGGTGTCTATCTTTAAATTTTTCAAAAATCTTTTTATTTGCAGATGGGCACAAGGCCTTTATTTATTTATTTATTTTTTTTGTGGTGCTAAGGAGGGAACCCAAGTGCCTCACATGTGATGGGCATTCACTTTACCACTGTGCCTCAATTACAGCCCTACTGGTTTCTTTTTTAAAATTCCTGATTGATTTGACTTTTGCAACATGTTATGTTTTTAAACATAATTCAAAATTTCTTGAAATTTTTTGGGGTACCAGGATTGAACTCAGGTCAATTCAGGATTGAATTGACCACTGAGCCACATCCCCAGTCCTATTTTATATTTTATTTAGAGACTGGTCTTCCTGAGTTTCTTAGTGCCTCACTTTTGCTGAGACTGGCTTTGAACTCACCATCCTCCTGCCTCAGCATTACAGGTGTGCGCCACCACACCGAGCTAAACTGAACAATTTTATTCTTTCATTAGATAATTATATTTACTGAAGTTTCTGAGCATTTTTTTTTTGTACTGCTTGCATTCTTTCTTGCCATGGAAGATTATTTCCTGATGTGCTTCATAAAATTTGGAAATATGAATTCATGCAGTTTTTATCTGTGGGTAATGAATGTAGTCTTTACCTGTTTATGTGTGACCTTAAAGAATGGTGTGCTGCAGTCAGCTCACACTGAGAGATGATTCTTAAATTTCCAGTAATTTTCTCTGTTAAACATAGCTATTATTAATTTTTAATCATATAGTTATAATTAAGATAAATTCAGAAGCAAAAGTAGTGAATATGCAAGAGTAATTATTTCTGATTATTCTTGTGCTTTTTACTATTGTTATCTATGTGGTAAGAGTTACTTCTTTGGTATATTTATTACAATGTACCATGTAATGGTGTACTACTGCATATTCTTCCCATTGTTACACATTCAGTGTTGTGTTGGTAGCATGAAGTCTGCTATGGAGGACTGGTGCCAAAGGAAATCAGAAAACACTACAGGTCAGGGCTTGGCTGACTGTTGATTGTCTAAACCAGGGGCTTGTTAGTACATTTTTAGGTTTTGTGGACTAATGATCTCTGTTGCATATTCTTTTCTTTGATTAGTAATATTTAAAATGCAAAAACAAAACAAAACAAAATAAACAACCAAAAACATGTTTAGTTCAGGAACCATACTAAAACATCTATTCTTGTACTGGACTCTTGTTCTAGATTTAAGAAAGCAACATTGAAAGTGTTAGGGAATGAGATGAAATTTAAATTTACTGGATCTCTAGCTATCATGTAGTGAATGGCACAAAAATTGAGCAAGTAAGTGTTCTTCTGGTTCTCAAAAACTACTACAGAAAAGAAATATCTTACCTCACTGACAGATTAGTAAAGTTCTGATATAAGCCTGCATTGTTTTCATTTTTCTTGATGGGATCAAAACTACCAATGAGCAGTTGTGTTTGAATAACACTTGTTTGTTAATAACATAACTTTGTTGTGTCAGGAGGCATTCAAGTTTTTATTAATAGTCTGAGACTACCAACTTACCTCATAATAATTTTGCAAGAGACTGGTGTTTCTGTGAGGATTCGGTTGCAGTTTAGACACCCAAGGCTTCACCTTCTATCTCACTGTGCACCTAAATCCAAGCACTTTCCTGCCAGGATAAGCAACCCCTACCAAGAAGGGACAGCCTGTTTATGCTTAAGAGCTCTTGAGTTTCAGTTCTCTCTTTGTTAATTTGCTTCCTGGATATTGCCTATACATTTTTGCAACCACCTTTACTTATTTAAGCAACATATTTTTATCTACATTTCATTGAGGTAGGAAAATTTTCAAATGTTGCTAGAAATATAAGGCATGTTTAAATTTTTCAACATTGTTTAAGTGTGACAAAAATATTGTGCCTGTAGATGTATCTGATATCAAATTTGAAGACATTAGGAATCAATCACCAATACAATCATTTTTACTGCCAAGTTAATTTTCTGTCTAGATGTCAACATTAAATTTTCCCAGAATCCCTTTATAATAGAAGTGAATTCCATTATCATTTGCAACTGCTTATGATTATGAATTGGACAGTTTTAGTATTAAGTTACCAAGACAAAAATACAGAAATAAGGTAAATTTTAATATTGATTTGATAAGAAACCCTTGAGTTTAATTTTTAAAGTACTATTTTATAATAAATATTATTCATTTAAATTTTAAATGTATATTTCCAGGCTGTAATTTTTATTTAACTCTGGATAATGACTTGAATGCAAGTTTTCTCATAATGTTTCATAATCCAAGAGTGCAAAAGGATTTTTTAGTACTTCCTGTTTGAAGACATTTGAATTAAGGTTTTGATCTCTTAACTGCACACATATGCACCTGATTATAAAAGATGATTTTGATCTGATTTTTGTATGTTGGTTGTCTATATTTTACCTGCAATGATAATTACATAATAGAATGAAATAAATATTCATTAAGTTAAACATTGTCTCATTTTCCAATACAGATATTATTCAAAAATATCTAAAAATGGGATCAGATGTTGAGAGTGACCAAGCTTCTGGGAAGTTATCTGATGAAGTCCAGTCACCCTCATGTGTTTGTCTCAGAAATCATAAACATAGATATATGTCAATGGAGGTAACACTTTAAAAATATATAAATATACATTTATATGTGTGTGTTTATATATAAATAAACACACACATATATATCCATACATATATAATAAGCAAATGTAGCAATTTGCAAATTTTCATGAAGAGAGCTGTTATAATTATATCAGTGAGTTGTATTCTTAATATTTCTTTTTCCTAATTACTATTCCATGGAAAGTACACATTAATTACAGAATTCTACATTCTACAAAATACAGAATATTCATTTTTAGTTTCCTGTTGAGCAAAAGTGATTGTTTTTTAAATTCCAGAAATCTAGACTGACATCATTCTACAGAGCCTTAACAAAGTTCTCTTTTCAGAAATGTGATTTCAATTATATCTCTTTGAGATTCATTTGGATACTTCATATTCAGATTTTAAGAGAGAAAAATAAAATAGACACCAGCTTTTTTTCCCTTGCTTTATAATTATGAGTATCATTTTCTTTGTGGTTCATGGCACCTACAAATCCCTATTGTACATACTTAATTATTTCTCCATGTAAGTTTTTCAACATATTTCTTTTTTTAATCAATGGGATATTATAACTTTGAAGACAGAAATAATGACTTATCATTTCAGTATGTACTGTTTATTAATATTTTTCTACAAAAAATGAATTTTTTAAAAATAGAAGTTGTTTCTTATAGCTGTAGACAATGAAGATTAGAGTGTCTGTCCTAATGGTAGATTAAATTTTTATTCTTAAAAGATTGTTTCTGAGTGAGTTAAGGAAAACAATATCAGTGTTCTCTGTAATAAATTAACACTGTCAATTCTTGAGAGCAAGTTGATATTTTTGTGATTATGTAGATATATGAAAATAATAAAATTGCTCTTAGTTTTATTTATAATATATGTGATTTTATCACAGGTATAAAAGATGTTGGCATTTGGATCTATATGTATATCATATAATTCTTTCATTAAATTATATATTTTCCCTCCAGAGGTTACATGGTATAGATTATATATATATATATACTATTAGTTTAATTTATTTTAATATGTAGAATGCTTTATTTTTTTTCACTCCTCACTTTGCACATATACACATGATCTACTTCTGATTCATCATGGCCTAATTGATAATTTCAAATTTACCATGCTGAGAAATCAATACACATTTATAAGAACCCATGCTTCACATTTTGAATTTTGATCTTTTCCCTGACTGGGAATATGCAGTATGATACTGCTTTGTGATCTTGTATCACAGCTCCCAGTTAGCTATGAAGCCACAGGACTAAACTACAGTACTCTACAGAGTTCTGTGTTGCTAAACTGTGATATTCAGTGAGTTAGGAATATTTAAGTGCATTTCCAATTTAATGATATTTTCATCTCATAATTGGATTATCAGTACATAACCCCATGGTAATTTGAAGAACATGTACTCTTATTCAAGAATATTTTTTCCTTTTCTATCTTTTTTTACTTATTTTTATTGTAAACCAATGGGATACATGTTGTTTCTGTTTGTACATGGAGTAACAGCATACCATTTGCGTAATCATACATTTACATAGGGTAATGATGTTTGATTCATTCTGTTATTTTTCCTTCCCCCAACCCACCCACCTCTCTTTTCCTTCTATACAGTCCCTCCTTCCTCCATTCTTGACCCCTCCAACCCCCCCATTATGTGTCAGCATCCACTTATCAGTGAGATCATTTGTCTTTTGGAATTTTGAGATTACCTTGTCTAACTTAGCATGATATTCTCCAATTTCATCCATTTGCCGACAAATGCCATAATTTTATTATTCTTTATGACTGAGTAATATTCCATTGTATATATATACCACAGTTTCTTTATCCATTCATCAATTGAAGGACATCTAGGTTGGTTCCACAGTCTGGCTATTGTGAATTGAGCAGCTATGAACATTGATGTGGCTGTATCTCTGTAGCATGCTGATTTTAAGTCCTTCAGGTATAGGCCGAGGAGTGGGATAGCTGGGTCAAATGGTGGGTCCATTCCAAGTTTATTAAGGAATCTCCACACTGCTTTCCAGAGTGACTGCACTAATTTGCAACCCCACCAGCAATGTATGAGTGTATATTTTTCTGTTGTTGCTTGTATTCTTGATAATCACCATTCTAATTGGGGTGAGATGTAATCTTAGGGTGGTTTTGATTTGCATTTCTCTTATTACTAGAGATATTGAACTTTTTTCATGTTTGTTGATTGCTTGTAGATCTTCTGTGAAGTGTCTGTTTATTTCCTTAGGGCATTGTTGATTGGGTTATTTGTATTTTTGGTGTAGAGTTTTTTGAGTTCTTTATATATTCTGGAAATTAGTGCTCTATCTGAAGTATGAGTGGCAAAGATATTCTCACACTCTGTAGGCTCTCTCTTCACATTGCTGATAGTTTCCTTTGCTGAAAGAAAGCTATTTAGTTTGAATCTATCCCAGTTATTGATTCTTGCTTTTATTTATTGTTCTATGGGAGTCCTGTTAAGGAAGTCTGATCCTAAGCCAACAAGATGAAGATTTGGACCTACTTTTCTTCTATAAGATGCAGGGTCTCTGGTTTGATTTCAAGGTCCTTGATCCATTGTGAGTTGATTTTTGTGCAGAGTGAGAGATAGGGATTTAGTTGCATTCTGTTGCATATGGATTTCCAGTTTTCCCAGCACCATTTGTTGAAGAGGCTATCATTTCTCCATTGCATATTTTTGGCACCTTTGTCTAGTATGAGAAAATTGTATTTATTTGGGTTTGTTTCTGTGTTCTCTATTCTGTAACATTGACCTACCCATTGTTTTTGGTACCAATGCCAGGTCTTTATTGTAAGTATTTCTTTGTAGTATAGTTGAAGTTCGGGTATTGCAATACCCCCTGTTTCATTCTTCCTGCTAAGGATTGCTTTAGCTATTTTGGGTTTCTTATTCTTCCAGATAAATTTCCTGATTGCTTGCTCTATTTCTGTAAGGTACATCATTGGGATTTTAATTTGAATTGCATTGAATCCGTATGGCACTTTTGGTAGTATGGCCATTTTGACAATATTAATTCTGCCTATCCAAGTACATGGGATATCTTTCCATCCTCTAAGGTCTTTCTTAATTTCTTTCTCAATGTTTTGTAGTTTTCATTGTATAGATCTTTTACCTCCTTGGATAGATTGATTCCCAAGTTTTTTTTTTTTTTTTTGAGGCTATTGCAAATGGAGCTGTTTTCCTCATTTCCCTTTCAGCTGTTTTGTCGCTTGTGTATAAAAATGGTTTAGATTTATGCGTGTCGATTTTATAGC
>JAHUXG010027902.1:0-28369 GCA_020740815.1 Sciurus niger
AGGCATTACCATTCCCTGGAACTTGGGCGTTTACCATCACTCCCGGCTGCTCCCTTAGCATTTGTTATTTAGCACTCCAATTCATCTCATGCTGACCAGCAAATTAATTTTCCCCCATGTGGGAGACAGATTTTGGATTCCCTGTTCATGATGCAATTGCATTAAACAATTCCATATTGTCCAAAAATAAAGATTCGGGGTGAAAAGGACGACAGATGCCTTTCCTTTGAGAGCCAGAGTGCCTTCGTCTTTACTGGCTCGGGGGCATTTTCCACCTTGAGTCCCCCTGCCTCCTTCTCCACCTCCCCACAGGGCCAGCCTCCTCTTCGGAGCTGAGTTCCAAGTCTAGCTCATCTTCACGTCTCTGGGTCTCGTGAACTGAGAAGGCTGCTGGTCTTGCCAAGTGCCCAGGGGTGCTGCTGAGTTGGGGTGACCTAGGTAAAGCCACCGTCAGAGGATGTGCCCTCTGGTCAGGTGCTAGATGTCCCACAGCTTCCAAAAATACGGCAGACTCACAAAATGCATCTGCTCTTTAGGAAATCTCAGAGAATTGAGAGATCTGCGGCAGCTGAACAGGCATGGAAGGCCACCACGGGATTCGTCCTCTATGCCCGTGAATGACTTCAGGGGATGCCTGGAGTCACTTGGCAATCCCTAGGTCCATGTGAGGAAAATCCTAGAGACTCAGCCTGAAGCCCACAACTGTCTGCTCACTGCCCTGCAAGCAGGCTCCACTTGGGATTTTACTCAGCTGGGATATGAAGTCTCTTTTGGCTCTATCTGTTCCTTTTTGGTTGTATGAAAATTTCTTATTTCCTGTATCTAATGCAGAAGAAGAAGAAGCCCGCTGGTCAGTCCGCAGTCCTCTTGTGCTTGTCCCCGCCCACGTCAGCGTGGCAGTCTAGGTGAGGGAGGGTGGCGGCCTCCTTAAGCTCTCCGCCTCTCCTTCTTGCTTCTCTCCTTCGCTAGCTTTGTTTTCACCTTCACAAGGTCGACCCCAGGAGAAGAGGGACGAGGGGAAGGCAGAGCTTCCTAAGGTGGGGCCCTTGCACGGCTCGCCCTGGGGGGAGGTGGAAGGTCCTGCCTTCCATGGGCTTGGGTGGTCTCCTCAGATACCCACTCCTGCTTCCCCTCTGCTCCCTGGGCAGGGGCCTGCTTCTCTCTTCGCTGCCCCCTCTTGTGAGAACATTTTCCGTGTGTCTGCCATGAACGGTCCAGCGAAGGGCTGGCCAACTTCTCTGTAAAGGGCCAGATTGCGAATGTCTTGGGCCTCACAGCCCCATGGGATCTGCCACCATGGCTCGGCTCAGCGAACGTGAATAAAGCGGCCACTGACAACGCATAAAAACGGCTGTGCTCCAAGGAAACTGTACTACACAGGCCGCCTGTGGACGGGAGTGCTTGGTCCCAGGGCCACACCGCCAGGCCTCGGGTTAGAGCTCGCCCCAGGACGAGCGTGTGTGTGCAGTCATGCAGTACTCGACTCTGGGATCAGCCCCAAGAGAGCCAGGTGCCATCTCAGCTTCCCACTGTGTAGTCCCAGTCCCAAGAACGTTCCAGATATTTACAGATTCCGTCATATTCCAGGAGGTCCATCCCCCATAAAGAACAATTCCTGCACAGACGGAGATTTTCTCGTCAACGTTCTGGCCTGAGACAGCGCCCCCTGAAGGATCCCTCCAGGGGCAAGCAAGATCATTCTCTTCCATCGCAACTCAGGCCCAGACTGATTCTCTCCTCTAAATTAGGATCATAAAATGCATAAGTGTTTCTATTTTATTTTTGATTAAGGTGATTATCACACACAGAGTGGTAAACGCATGTAGCCACATATTGATAAGGTCCCTCCTGACTTCAGGAGCAGGCAGGGCCTTTGGGAGGTCAGAGGTCTAGGTGAGGCCAGGAGGGCGGAGCCTCCAGGAGGGATTAGAATACGAAGAAGGGAAAGAAGCCAGAGCTTGTTGTCCTCAGGTGAGAACATGGTGAAGAGGTGACCGTCCACAAGCCACAAAGAAAAGGGCACAGGACGAGGCTGGGGGACGGGCAGCAGGCGGCTCCCAGGTGACCCCTGCTGGGACAGCTCAAGTGGGAGCCGCTCAGTCCCTGTGTCTGTCGGGGTCAGCCGCACGTGCCAAGAACCTGTTCCCGGATGCAGCACTCAGAGACCCGGCCCTCATATATGTGAGCTCCATTTTAATTAGAGAGGCCACCTCTGTGATGGCAGTGCTGCCCTTTCCAGGGGAGCTCCCCAGCAGGGCAGCCACAATTTAAGCCAGCATTCAGATGCAACGGGGAGAGAGTCTTGAAGCCTTCGCTGTTCAACTCTGGGGGTGCCTGTGTGTGTTTAAAAGGATCTTCTTTCCTAGGTCTGAGTGGCCCAGTAAAGTATCTGATAGCATCCCAATGTGAAAAAGCATTTTAAAACTTTAGTTGTTTGATTCAGATATTGCCAAATAAAGCCTTTTCTGTCTCTCAATTACTGAAAAATGATGTTTCTTGGAAGAAAATATCCTAGCGGTCCGCATTGTTTTCTAAAGGGGAATATTGGCTTTATTTTCAAATGTTTTCCAAAGGAAAGCCTTCTGACATTCTCTGAGGGATAAATGAATGTTTTCTTTTGAGCTGGTAGAAGACTTAAATATTTTGGATGTTTACACATCAATTCAAAGAAGGGCAGTGCCCCCTAGCGGATAAAGCTATAATCTCAACCAGTTCTGAAAGTGCCCTGTTACCCCAGGCTAGGATATAGCCTAAGCAAGGAAAGACCAGAAGTCACCACGGTCCATTAATTCCAAAGATGCACCAAAAAATGCTTAGAGTATAAAAACTTCACATGCCCAGAATTTCCACTTCGCTTTCCTGGATTGAAACTAAAGTTAAATCATTCACTGAAACGTTATTGCCTGAAACCACGGTCAAAGATATAGAATTAATATTTCTTTGCTGAAATAAGCAATGTAAATCCAACTTGTAGCTCTCTGTGGATCCAGGACACATCCTAGTTGTTTCTCTGAACCCTATTCACGTCTCTTTAATATCTATAATTCTTCGATCTGATTAAAGTACTGCTGGCAATGTTCTACCACTGGAGAGCAGAGAAAAAAAACTCAGTATTATCAAAACCAGTAATTAGAGGGAAATTCATTTTTTGTGCATTTGGCAAATGTCATCATTTGATAGAATTAAATTCTTTGTCACACTTGCAATCAATGGTGATTACAAAAGATGGATTATTTGCAGGAGGGCTGGGTAAAAGCAGTTATAAGGCCTGTTTCCAAGGTTAGAATAAATGTTTGAGCAATTTAATATTGATCAGTTACATGTGAAGTCTGTTTAATATCAGTGCTGCTGGTGGCAGGGGATTTACGGGGCTAAGTGATGTAAAATATAATGGAATAGATTAAGTCTTCCCTTAATGATACCATTAGGGCTGGTTAGTCTGAGTCTAAACGCAGCTGAGCCTCCTGGGGGCGCTCTCTCTGAGTTGTAGACGGCATGCTAAGTTATCCTGCGGCAGATCACCTAAAGCTCCACATTAGGGAGCCACTGATAATGATTAACCAGATTTAGAAAAGTGGCAGATCTAAGTGGAGAGAGAGGGTTTGGGGAGTTTGGGGAGAGTGGCCAGTGGCTTTGACCCTATTTAATATTTCTTCCCCAGATCAGCACTGGTGCTCTCTGGGTCTTCCAAGAGCAAGAACCCAGAGGAGGTGAGACCTATAAGAGATGTTCGGGGGGAGATGCTGCTGGGGAAAAGAGATGGGGAGTCAGGGGAGGGACAGGAGAGAGGTCTTAGGTCCAGTGGTCTGTGGAAGGAAGAAGAGGCCATGAAATGCCAACACGGAGGCCGCTGGAGTCTCCATCGGAGAACGCCAGTGCACCAGGACAATCGGCAGGGCACATGCTGTAAAGTCTCATTGATAGGAAATATCCAGAAGTCAGATGCTGGGTATGGAAAGCAGATGAAGGGCTCCCAGGGCCGTGGCGTGTGGGGAGTGGACAGCAGTCACTGAGGCTGCCGGGCTTCTTTGGGAGAAGATGAAATGCTCACAACTGGAGGGGTGGGCTGCCCGCCTGCAGATGGACAGCAGACCTGCGACCCTGCGCACTGGACACGAGGGCCGCGGGGTGTTGATCACACCTCGACAATGTCATGTTAAAAGTCAACGCGTGGAGACAGCTGCAGGGCAGGGCAGCCGAAGCCCACCAGCACATGCCCTGTGGGGTCTCGTTGTCACCAGTGGGCCCCTGGGTGTGGCCAGCTCTCCAATGTTTATGGGCTCAACAAACCATGAGAGGAAGTGATCCCCTATTCCCAACCCCAAAGCGGGTCGCTGTGCCGTCACTCCAATGCTGAGGAGCAAGCGTGTGCAAAAGACAGGAAGTGGCGGAGCCCGGGGGCAGGGCAGCGCGGGGAAGCCTGGAGGCAGCAGGAGTGGCTGAGGCTTCCCCGAGCAAGGAAGGGCAGGGCGTGGTGCTCTCCCGACACCCACCAAGCGGCAAGACGCTGAAGTTCTCCCTGGAGGTGGCGGGCACACAGAGCCTGGGACCAGAGCCCCTCCTGAAGAAGCCTACAGGCAGGCGCTGTGTCAGCAGCTGCCTCGCGGGCGTGAGAGTCAGGAAGCAACTGGGTCCTCACGATGGGCTGCCATGGTGGGTGCCAGCCTGCAGGGAAAGAAGACCCAGATGAGGAACGATGAGGACAAGTCCAGCTGTGGTGTGGCCACCCAGGACACAAGCCCTCAGTGACTGGTGTCTTGTCACAGGACAAGGGATTTGCTCATTGTTGGCAAGAAAAGATGTTCAATGATTTGTCATGGTGGTGAATTCGTCTCATCCTGCCTTAGTGAGGAAAGGGGAAGCACAGGTATTTCAACAGAGGGAGTTTAATTCAGGGTACTGGCCCCAGGGTTGATGGAAGACCTGAAGAGCTACCCAGAGATGGACAACCCATGGGTGCTGCCTTCACCCAGTTAGAGGTGGGAGGAGGTGATGTTATGAAAGCTGAGAGACTGGGACTTGGGAGGAAATCTGGAACCTACCCAGGAGGAGATGGTCCCACAGAGGATACTTGCCCACCACTGAGACAGTGCCATGGCAGAGGGGAAGAGGGAACACCCTGGGTTCTGCCCGCTCTGTCCTTCTGTCTCCTGTCAGGCTGTCCTAGGCACTACTCAGAGGCAAGGATTGGGGAATGTGGTTCCTGTGGTTGGGGAGGAGGAGGAGGGCTGGGAGCGCATCCACAGGGGCGAGGGCCCGCAGAGCCCACGTGTGCCCAGGGGGAGAGGGCCCGCAGAGCCCACATGCATACAGCAGGAGGAGGAGGGCACTTGGCAGGAAGAAAATCAGGGGGTGAGCAGGTCCCAGGTGGGGTGGGCAGCTGGCAGCAGGACGCTGTTCTCCACGAGCAGGATCCCGGGGCCAGATCGAGACCAGCATTCCAGAAGAGCCTTTGACTTGGGACTTTTGAAGTAGTTCAGCATTGGAGAGATTTTGCTAATGTCAAGAATTATTGCCTTGGGAGGAAAAAGCAGTTTTCCATTTTGTTTCAATTTACACATAATTAAAATTCACGTGAGTGACAGTTTTTAAATTAAGCATTGCATCTTTGATCTATTTAATAACAGAAATGGTTCAAGGCACTGCTATCTGGGAATTATGAAAACTTGAAAAGTAAATAACATATTGCTTTTATGGTGTTCCCAACACAGGGCTAGAAGGAGCACATTACTATTGTGTTTATTCTAGAGAAACTGGTTTAGACCACAGTGAGGACCAGCAGGTTCATTGAAGCCTTCCAAGACCCCTCTGAATACGGTCTCATTTGGAACTTTCTGAGGAAAGAGGTGTCTAGGTCCCACAGTGAGTTCTATCAAGATACAAGAGTGCTCTGGTCTGGGTAATGATCTGGCAGTTTTTAAAGTCAATATTTTAAAAATATAACAATCCCTTAGGAGGAGGAAGAGCCGTCTGTGGTCCAAGGTCACCATTTCCTCTTCACCGTTCTGAGCAATTTGGCTCTGGATCCCAGTTTGCATTCGGAATTCAACAATGACAGATGACAGGGCCTGAGGTCAACCAGAAACATCCTCTCAGAAGACCCGACTGGATGTTTCCTCACAGTCTGTGCTTCTCTTGGTGATCGGTGAAAACTGCGCTGTGCACCCCGTGGTATCCCAGGTGCCCGGAAGGCTGGCACCCAGCTGTGGCCAACTGGGCCTGAGGCTGGTCTCCACCTATGCGCTGGAGAGGGGAGGCTCCCGTGGGAAGTGGGTGCTGAACGGCAGCCTGGGGTAAGGCAGAGAGGTGCAGGGAGCCAGCTCACCCGGGAGGCTCCGCAGTCAGGCTGGGGAAGATGAGGCCACATCCAGACAGGAGGCTGGGGATGGAACGTGTCACTTAACTGGCTCCATTTTAAGTATCAGTGACATCCACAGGTGAAGCCTAGAAGGTACTCTGAACCTCAGAGCTACTCAGGAAAGCAAGGCACACGCAGAAGCCTGGGTGCCATGGGGTGCTCCCGTGTCAGAGGAAAGAACGACAAGGCAGCTAGGCTCGGTCATGGACAATGACCTGAGGATGGCCAAGGGAAAGCACCGAGGGCCCAGTCCAGTCTGCTAAGGCTGAGACGGCGCTCAGCATCCTCGACCGCAGGAAGCATGGGATCCTTCCAAGGTGGCTTCCACCCCAGGCCTCTGCTCTAGACCTCCCCGCTGTTCCTCAAAAGTGCCAGGGACCTGCCCCTTCCTCCCTCTTCTTCCCTCCCTACCTCTGACTCCATCACTCTCTGTCTCTCTGCCTACTTCAAGCTCTCGGCCCCACGGATAATACACACCAACACGGCGCTTACCCCTTGGCCGCCTGCGTCTCTTGAGGCATCTTCATTGGCTCCTGCATCTCCTTGGACTTCACTTGGGAAGGTCAGAATCATGGGCCCAGTGGCAGGACTGGAGAAGCCAGACTTTGGATCACTTTACCTCTTGGACACCAGTCAATATGTCGGTTAAGGGGGTTGCTAGAGAATTACAGAAACAGACTGGGGCTGGTGAGGGTAGGGAAATTTGAAAGAAAGAATTGAAAGGAAGTCAATTGGTCCTGAGGCTGTCTAGACATTCCTTTGTCAGAATAGCAATGACCCCAGTGTGCACCATGACCGCCCAGGCAAGCGGACTTTCTGAGATTAAAAGAAGGCCAAGAGTGGTTCATGATATTAGGTGGGGGTGTGGACAAGGAGGTGAAGGACAGTGATGTCTGGCACCTGGGACTCCTTGCGTGGGTGGTGTGCAGAAGCCCTGGGTTGCAGGGAGCGCCTGACCCTGGGGTTTGGGCAGGGCCGGGCATGGCACCAGCAGGCCTCTTTCCTGAGTCCTGGGTGGGCCAGGCCTCTCCTGAAGGTGCAGACTGGTGGTAGAGTCAGGGGCATAGCTGCCTTCCAATCAGAGGGCCTGGCGTGGATTTCGAAGACAGCGGGTAGGTGGCCCCTGTTCTTGGAAACAGACGTCATTTCTAGATTATTGGGATGATATGACTTTAGTTTGTCTTTTGTTGTCTTTGTTTGGGGGAAATAGACTGAATGTAATCACACGTAACTTTGTATATACATCTGTCTCTACATTTACTCTCCTTGACATCGATAGAGACTTATTAAAGTCGATGCCTCCCTGAAATAAATCAACTCTTGTCAGAATGAGGAACATTTAATGCCAGATTTGGTTTTCAGATAGGATTTAACCCTTGCTGTCTGTCTTACAGATGAAACAGGGCAGAGCTGCGTTTGCAGATTCTGCGATGACAGGTTCTTCACTCTTACTGGGGCACCCCAGGAACTTTGCCGTTGCGTTCCTCTCTGCCATGCCCCCTTCACCCACCTTGCTGGCCCTCGTCAGGGGTACCTGCCCCCCAAAGAAACACCTAATTGTCGCCCACATCCTTCTGCTCATGAGCTTGGAGATATCAGCAAGCAGGTCCCATGGCTTGCTCCTCAACATGGCTTCCGAATGTCACTCTCCACCTGAGACTCTGAATGCACACCCACCGCCTTCCGCTGCAGTGGCTCGAGTCTCTTCTCCAGGTTGTGTAGCATCCTAGTTGTTGACCCAGGCCTGTGACCTTGACATTATTCCTTCATTATAGTGAATTAAATCATTCAGCTCTTTGAGAGCCTTTTTGAATTTCATTTATTTTCTAAATAATTTTTTTTCAGTATTTAAATGACTGAGACTAAAAATTAGACAGTGTATAAGTTCCTAAGAAAAAGGCTTCATTTCTATACAGAACAAATTCTGAAGCCAGAGTAATTAATTTTTCCACAAGGATCCAGCATCTCATTTCACAGATGATTCTGCAAAGATGTGTGCATAGCTTTTACTATGTACATAACTAATTTCCTTTATTTAAATCACTTTATTGAGAAGAGATTGACATAGAAGGTCGTCACATACGGAACGTACACTCAGAGAGTTTTTCACATCACAGTCCCTGTATGGCATGAGGCAGCGATCTGACAGTAATAATTTTAACTACAGAAAGTAGCCTATTTGTTATATTGCTACCATTTTCCAGTTAAACCCCATTGCAAACTCCATCACAACCAGTTAGCATCAGAGTATACGGGCAGTCAGATCGCTCTATTGGTCAATTTGGCTTTGAACCCATACCAGAGTCATAATTGCTAGAGAAAAATAATACATCTTGATAATTAGTAGAATGTCACCCTTTCTTGCTTCCATTTTAATAATTGTCCCAGCTCTCCTGGGCTTGGTGACATCCATTCTTTGGCTTAGTGTTGATTCCAAGATAATGCTATTTTAAGCTAATTTTTATTGAGTGTTATGATCACTGCCAAATACATGGCAACCTCCTCTGCAGAGGCCATGTCATGTAGTTGGGGAAGAGCCAGAGCTTTGTAAGAAGTCCCGGCCCTGCCCCTCATCAGCGAGGAAACATAAATGAGGGTCATGATAAGATCCACCACATCCTTCACACTGGCTGACACAATAACCTCATCAAAGTGCAAAGCCCACTGCTTGCAACAGAGCAGGTGAGGGTAGGAATGGATTTGCCATCATGCATGGAACTCGGTGAACCTTGGAAGGACCCCGATAGGAATATTAATTAGGGTTAAAATAGCTGATATAAGTAACAACTCAGTTTACATGCGTGCCTGTCTCATAACTGATATTAGATGGTGGCTGCAGGTTCATTTCCTTCTCCACCTCCTTCCCATTTATCCCCTGCCCTCCTGCTTATTGCACTTTGCATATCCACAGCAATTGGGGTGGGAAAATTAGTAATAAGGCAGTTATATTTCTACTGAAGCAAAAAAAAAAGTGCACTCTTATTTGTAAAGAACAGTGTTCTTCTCAAAATGTCACTCAGTCAAATCTTGGGGCTAATGATTTCAAAAGTATTAACGGTGAACAGCATGTTTTTACGAACATTTAAAGCAGGTCCATATGTTGCATTATTCTGAGAGAGAAGAAAAGGAAAAAAGTAGAATAACTCCAGGAAAAAACAAGAGAAGGCTGTGACTCCTCCACAGTAATAGTTCCAGGTTTTTCTTTCAAGTTAACTTCAAAAGCCTCTACTTGAATTAGCATTTGCCAGTAAACACAGCAGCTAGTTTAAAGCAACATTATTAAAAAGTTAAAAAAATAAACCTGCTACAGATTGGAATATGCATATGCTCACACACACATATTTTTAGTTTCCTCATTTCTCTCTGTAATTGATACTCTAGTATAGTGTTTCAAAAAATCCCCTTAAGCATCGAATAAGAGGAAAGATGGATCAATTGGAACAACATGTTTGGCTTATTTTATAAAAAAGATAGAGGATATCTACAAATTGGTTACATGGTGTTGCAAATCATAAAATCCTTGCCAATGAATCTGTCTATATCAAAACATAAAACAGGATGATAGAATGGAGAATGCTTGAAAGGTAAATATTTCTAAATTGCTATGCAAATGCTGCCCATTTATGCATACATTCAGGCAACCTTAGCTGCCTATAACATGTGAGTCTATAAATGAGAATGTGCATATTTATAATCCCATACAAGAAAACCACTTACTGAAAGAATGAATGCAGCTGATGTGAAACTAATTTGGGAAACTTAATTCTCAAGCTGAACCCCAGATGCTTTTTCCAGTATAAATGAATTAATTTTCAGGTACTGGTGCTAAGGATGGATGGATTGGCAGGAAAGATCACCCTGTGTAAAGAGGACAGCAATGACTCTGTTTGAACTTTAGGTCAGGAATGTGGGGTACTGTGGTCACTCAATAGCATGCCACCTATTGATTTTTGGAATTTGAATAGATTTTGTGTACTTAATAGGAAATGTATCTTAAAATAGACTTTGAATAAAACAAAAATTTCTGTGACTGACCATATGAAATAGCAGAGTCTGAGTTTACGTTTCAGATAAATAGAAAAGTATATGAAGCAAGAGGGTCCGAGATTGGGTGTCGGACAGTTTGGGCCAATGGATGACCGAGACAGGAGAAGCAGTGAAGCCTTGCCTTGATGGCAAAGCCCCCCAAAGAGCAGAGCCAGGCTGCAAGGCCCAGAGAGGAGCTCTGCATGCCTCTCGTCATGGTGGCAGGAAGGGGGTTCCAGAAAGAAAGAGCACAGGGAAGCTGAGAAGATTTGCAATTCAGTACTTACGTACTAAAACAGACTGTCCGTTCAGTCGCCACACATAAAACTAATTAAAATTCATCCTATACATATGAAGCTCCTTCAAGAAAGTGTTGTGACCTTAGTGAAGTCAAAGGTTCATTTGCTACAGTGTTTAAAGATGATCCATCTTTCAACATAATACATTTAATAGATTTAAACATAATACATTGAGTTAAAAATTGTTGATAAATGGCAGATGGGTGTAAATGTTTGTGGATTATGTATGCATTTGACAATTCAGTCCAGAATATATGAAATTTCTGCCAAATAATATTAAATCAAACAAACTAATAATAAAGAGAATATTTAGTATTAATGTCTGCAAAGATATGAAACATTATTACCCTCTGGTAAAATGCAAATTAAAATTGCAATGAGACGCCACCACGCTCCTTTGAGAACACCCAGATTAGGAAGATGACCCTGCCCGTCATTGGCAAGAATGCAGAGCATACATCACCAATGGAAATGCAGGAAGCACACATTCCCTATTACACTTTGGAACAGTTGGGCCGTTCCTTAGGAAGTTAAAGACATACCTGTTCTCCAACTCAACCATCACACCAAGGAACTTACCCAGGGGATATGGATGGGCAGATCCACACAGCAAGGTGTAGGTGATGCTTATCGTGGTTTCCCAGGGGCCAAAACCCAGCAGCCCAAATGTGCCTCTGCAGGTGAACACACACACACACACACACACACACACATACACACACAGTGTAGCACATCTACTTGGGGGACAGGAATGGACTGCGCAACATTGGCAGTATGAAGGGACATCGAATGATCACACAGTAGGATGGAAGCCAAATGGCTACTGATTACACTATCCCATTTGTACCAAACAATGGCGGAAATGAATCTGTAGCAACCGGGAGGCATTGTGTGGTTGCCCAGGGCAAGACAGGATGAAACCTTAGCGGAAGCAGAGACGTGTGCATTATCCTTATGGCAGAATTGCTTTCCTGGGCATAAACATGTCAAGTCTTATCAAATTATACACTTTAAACATGCACAGTTTATTATACATCAATTATAGGCTAGTGATGTTACAAAAAGATCATTTCAAACAACGATAAAACATCATGTGCATGGAAAAAAATAAATTACTCTATATAAAAGCACCTGTAACAAGGTAACGGAATTGCTTATCTATTATGCAAAAGTAACAAAAAATGTAAAAGTAAATGTTTTGCTTTCCTTAAGCAATTCACTTAGTAGCCTATCAGATTCAAATTTTTGATAGTCTGTATGTTGCTTAAAGGAAAACAAAGTAAGGATTAATCATGTAATTTTTAGCTTGAGGTTGAGCTGATGAGTTTAATTTCCCAATTTATTTTCTGGAAACATGATTTGCATATATGAATAAATGTGCAGTTGAATTTTTAATATTGCCTTTAGTGTTATTTATACAGAACAAATAAGAAATAAGTTATTCACTTCTTCAAAGTTCACCCTTCGGTGGGTGGGTGGTAGGTAGCCGTGATGTGGGTGGCATTGAGCATCATCATGCATTAGACTCAGGATGCTGAGAATGTTCTGGCAGAAGGAGAGTCTCCTTGCTGGCCACACAGCCAGCCTGGAGCTTTTCTGTGAAACAAGAATGATTTGGTTTCCCTCTTATTAGCACCAGTAGAGATGATTAATCATGATCGACTGATCATGGTGCTGCCATTGGGATCAGTTGCAGACTGGCTAGGTGCTCCATATTTTACCTGTCCTAAATCTGCAGCAGACGTTGCTAATCAATCCTGTCACTTTCTGAGGCAAGGCTTTGTCCTATGAGTCCCTCTTCCCACATTCCCAGAGACAAATATCATATATGTGGAAACAGTGGGCAGAAGCTAAACCTAACCTGCCATCTCAGTTCCAGAGAATTCTACAGAGACCTGCTGCTCTGGTTGTGTGCAACCTGGCGTGAAATGTGTAATCTCTGCCCGATAATTAGGAGGCTTATGAAGAATAACAGTGGTAATGTATTCTCCTTCAAATAAATTCATTTTAAGACAAACGTAATGCATGCTTATTAAACAAAATTTGGAAGATACTGAAAATTCCAGGGAATAATAGTTCTTGTACCAAATGTCACCACGAAGATAAAAACAGTAGTACCATTTGCAGTGGTTTTGGGGGAGATGTTTTGAAATGCAACACAGAGGGTGATATGTGTGCGTGACAGCTGGCACCCTGGGTGGTTCCCTGTTGCTTCAAAACTCAGTGATGATTTAGAATGCTCCTTGCCAAAGAAAATAAAGTAATAAAATGCATCTTTTATGTAGCTGATTCCTTTCTGTGAAGAAAGAGGTAACTATCAGGACAACACAGTGTTCTGAAGCAGGAGCATCTGGGCTATTTGGTGGCAGAACCTGGAGGTCTCAGAGAGTCACTCTTGCTGGTGGATGAGGAAAAAGTAAGAAAGAAAAGTATGGAAAGGTGAAAAAGCTCTACCCATCATGGATGAGGCATGTTACACTGGAGGAGGAAAAATAGTGATACTAGTTAAAAAGAAATGAGCAGACTATTCAAACTCCGTGATGCTATGGAGACAGCCATCAGTTATGTCAATCACCTTGCTCCTGTGCTTGGGTGCTCAGCACCATTCTTACTAGATGTCATTTCTTGAGGTCAGAGACCACCACATTCATCAACCCCTGCGACCACAAGAAGGTAGAAGTTGTTTGGGTTAGGTGGGCAAGGCTGTGTTGTGACCACAACCCCAACACTCAGTGTTTTAAAGAAATGGCACACGCAAGCCCCAGAGGCCAACCAAATCTATAAACAGTTTACAAAAGGCAAGCCTTTCCAGAACATGACCGTTCCCAGGGGTTCACACATTGTCTATGGTGGCTTCCAAGACAAGAGAACAGGGCTGAGCAGCAAAGCCAGAGACTGTCTGCCCCCAACACTCTGAATGTTGGCATTATCTGTGTCAACAGAGAAAAAATGGTGCCCATCTGGAGCTTAAAGCAGAAAGGAACTATTCTGCAGTCATGCAACGGTCCACCATTTATTGGTCTGAGTGGTAAGGGTCACTGGTCCTCTGGATTCACTGGGGAATGCAGTCTGGCGTAGGAATGAGGGTGGAGAGCGGAGTAGTCACATGCTTAACTTCCTGTCCCACATCACTGCCTCAACAAGCCCCATTCCCAGGAGTGAAGAAGTGTCCCCTTCCCACATCTTCAGAGGTAGACAGCCGGTGATCAGAGCAAGGTTCTTGTCACAGACTAATAGAACTCTTGTTGAATCCACGAATAAATAAAAAGTAATAACCAGTTCGTGTAACCCATCCAATTTTATTTTCAGATCCATTCATTAACCATTCACTCTGCAGCATCATTCTAACACCTGACATCTGCGCGTGAACAGTCGGTCACCTGAGCTCATGAAACTGAGTCCAGTCAGGGAGAACTGAGTCAACTCTCCCCCAGACATGCACAAGACCGCTCCTGCATTTCACACTCCACCCTATAGCTTTCTGGTTTATAAAATAATCTATTTTTTAAAATGAGATTGTCAATTTTAATGAATTATTAACTTACCATTAATTATTAACTGGGGCAGATTATTATTATTATTATTATTATTATTATTATTGAAGAGATAATTCACCCACCAGAGCAATCAAATTTTCAGTGAATGAGCAAATTATATGTGCCTATTTTTTATGTCTTCTTTCCTTAATTATATCATGGTCTTGATATTTCGGTGTAAGGACTTGTCTCTCTTTTGATAAATTTATCCCATGATATTTAATATTTTACTGTTTCTGTAAATTGCATTGCATTCTCAATTTTACAATTGCTCATGATATGTGCATAGAAATTCAGGTGATTTTTGCACTCTGATCTTGTATCTTGCAATCTTGCTAAACTCATTTTTAACTCTAGCAGCATTTAGAAAATGCTTAAGGTCTCCCACATAAAGGATCATATTATCTGGCCAAATAGACAGGTTTACCTCTTTCTTTCCAACTTCGATGTTCTTTATTTATTTGTCTTGCTTTATTGCACTGCCTAGAAGTTTAGGTACAGTCCTAAAAAGAGCTGCTGGTAGGAATTCTAGTGTTCTCAGTCCTGGGGATGAGGAGGTAGTTTTGCGGTCACGTATACTGTCAACTGTGGGAATTCTGTAAAAATCTCTCAGCAGGTTGATGTAGTAAACATTGATTCTTGATTTGCTGAGACTTTACCTTAGGAAGCAATAACAAATTGTGAGAAATGTTTCCATTTGCATCTATGGAGATGACCTCATTGTTCTTATCTGTTATTACAGGAGATTTGATTGATTGATTGTTATGTTAAAACCACCTTGCACTCCTCAGCGATAACCCACTCTTTCCTGAAATCCTCACACATCATTTACAAACCCCAACTCAGGGCCCAGGATACTTCTGTGCATCTCTGCAAGTAAGAAGAATGGGAACAAAGGAAAACCTTAGCTACTGGAAAGAAAGAATACATAATTGCTGTTTTCACATCTCATTTGGTTTGACTTTCACACCAGATATTCTCTCCCCTCATTTTGCTTTATTCTTGAGTTTTTAATTTCATAATGTTTTCTTTTCAGAAGGAATTTTGATTGTAATGATAGCACAAAACCCAGCAGAGGACACTTGGTCCACACTGTGAGTGAGTGTGTGTGTGTGTGTGTGTGTGTGTGTGTGTGTTAAATGCACTCATGTTTTTTGCTTATTAGATTTTCAGTAGACAGTGAGAACAGGGTACATTTCTCATTAAAATGTTCATGACAGAGGATGAAAGTAGAAAAACCAGGCCGTATAAATAATCATACATCAGCGTTTTTCTTAAAAAGATACCCTTAAGGAAGCAAGGTGGACACTGCAGAATCAGCTTCATGATTTAATTGGTAAAACGTTCATTCAGCACCTGCTTACCTGTTTCCAAGGAAAACAAATTGCTCTGTGCAGTGAATTAATTTTTTTGAGAGAAAGTGTCTGACTGTCTTACTTGCTTAGGCTTTTACTAAAATGTGACCCAAGCACCTGTGACCACGTGAGCAACCGGAGGGGACCTGACCTGGCTACAAGTCAGGGTCTGAAGGCTTCCAGCGGGAACTGTTCAGAATGACACAGCATCTCTCAAATTTACAGGACCAAATAATTCATTGAATTAATGGATTATTGATTTCGATGGAGCCGACGTGTTTATGTGTTGGTTTGGGCTGTGAAGGATTTCACAGAGGCTTGTAAAGCTGAGAAGGAGGGAAATGACTCGGCTGGGGTGCAGGAGGGCTCAGGCACCTGGAATATCAACTCACCGTGTGGAGCACGGTGGGGAAAATCTGTGTCCCTGCTATAAATTTGGGTTCAGAACTCATGTAATAAAGAAGAGACACAAAATCTGCCTTTTGATTTTCTCATGGTAAATTTTATACCTTTGTATGTGACATTATCTTGGAATCCAAATTACTTAACCAGTTCAGGCAACGTGGCTGTAACCATTCAAACCTGTGATGAGAAGCAAAGGTTTATATTTTCACAGAAAATGGGATTGGAATATTCAGACATTCTGCTTTTCAGCGATAGAGTTTGGGCAATTTCAACCGTCTTCTGCTTCGTTTTATGAACATTTTCTCCTTTTCTTCTAAAACCCAGCCTATTATGTAATCCAGAATGATTTTTAGATTATTTAAAAAGGAAGGCGTGGCTGCAAAGGAACCCCACAATCTGGGCTTCAGAGCATGTTGTGCAAGAGTCGCCAAGGGCTGCAAACTTCACCGGCAGCACTTTGAGCAGAACTGGAGACCAGAGGGAACTGGCCATTCCACCCCAGGGAGGCGTGGCTCTGCCCCGTGCTCCCCGGAGTTCCAGGCTGGTGCTTTCTCCAAGGTGCACTGCAGTCTGGGACCCGCCTACCTTGCTTCCTTCCTCTGCCCTCAGATCTGCTGTGGTCAAACCTGCTAGGTGACAAGGCCTCCCCTCTGACTCTCCTCCCCTGTCATCACCCGCTGGTTCAGTCAGCTTTTCTGCTGTTGTGACTGAATGATCTGACCAGCACAATTAGAGGAGGAAATTATTTGAGGGCTCAGGGTTTCAGAGGTCTGAGACCACAGCAGGCCAGCTCCATTCCTGGGGGCTCAAGGTGAGGCAGGACATCATGGCGGAAGAGCTGGCAGAGGGAAGCGGCCCACATCATCAGGAAGCAGAGAGAGTCTCCACTCCACAGATGCAAATATATCTACCCAAAGTCACACCTCAGTTCCCACGTTCTCCAGCCACACCCCCAACGTCAGCTACCACTCAGCGAATCCCCAGCAGGGGATTAACTCACTGATGGGCTTGAGACTCTCACAGTCCAGTCATTTCTCCTCCGAACCTTCCTGCGCTGTCTCACTCGTGAGCTTCTGGGGGCCACCTCGCATCCACACCATGACACCCACCGCACATGCCGCCCTCAGTAAGCTCTGACGCTGCCTGGTTTCTGAGCGTGGTGTGCGCCGTAGAATTTGCAGGGCAATTTGCTCTTGTTTTTGTTCTGTTGTTGTTTGTTTGCTCTGTGGTACTGGGGAAGGAACCCAGGACCTTGTCCTTGCCTGTCCAGGGCTCTACCCCTGAGCCACAGCCCCGCCCACATCTGCCTTTGCTCCTGTCTCCTGCTATTAATTGACCATGACAAAGAACTAAAGCAAAAGATTGAATTATTTATCACTATATTAATGAATAGTTTCATATTTCTTGTTCTCAAACATGTGAACAGATGACTGGAATATTTTATATTTCACCAAGAATAAATTAATTTGCATTTTATTTGTAAGACCTATTATTTTCCTCTGTGCTAGGTAATCATCCTAGAAAATAAGGGGGAAAAAAAACAGCTTGTATGTGGCCTCACTACACATTCCATGCAGGTGCTCCTTTGCAAAAATCACAACGGCTGTTACTAGTGACAATTTAGAGTAAGAATTATCAAGCTCTAAATGGTGGCTCTGGGCACATGACACCAACTCCAGAGACTGAGATTTTTCTGTTTCCCTGAAGTGGATACATAGATCTTATTGAATATTGACTTCACAGTAGACCAATGAATGCAATTTTGCTTATTGAACCTATTATTTGGGAAAGATGTCGCAGTTCCAAGCTGAGCTTTACTACTGAAATTTGCAAGTAATTATTTATAATGATATGCAAATTATCTTCAGGCAATTCAGTCAAAAGACGGAAGATGGAGTGGCAATATTAAAACCTCAGGAATGAGCTGCTCTGGAACACAAACACTGTTTTAAGAAATAATTTCAGCAATTTGGAAAAACGAATAAGAATTTCTTCTTTCATTAATGGTTTTAGAAAGTTAAATTATGATATGAGCTTAAGGCACACAATCTCCCATGAAAACTTTCCTCTTGGAAATTATCCTAAACTTACCCCCCAGTTTTCTTAGTGCAACCTTTAAAACATTACAGATTTGAGCAAAGGAGTCATGGAAGTGTACATGTGACACTATAGCTGGAACCTGTCTGAAATGTAAAGGATTTTGGAATCCAGTGGTAAATTAGCTTGAATTTCACACAGAAATGGTGGGTCAGGGTCCTGGATGATGTATGCATAGCTCTGGGTGATTACTTAGCCTTTCTCAGCCTCTATCCGCAATCTGTCCATTGGGATTGTTTAATACCTATCTTCCTTGGGGAAAGATCATAACTACTAAGTGAAAATATGATTGTGTATGGTCTGGCTTTGAGTAAGAAACTTAGTAAGAAATTAAAAGGTAAACGCTGCTATCATTATTTTCTATGCTGGGGGTGTTCTAGTCAGTTTTCCATCACAGTTACAAAATGCCTGAGATAATCAACTTGAAGGGATGAAAGGTTTGTTTGGTCTCATGGTTTCAGTCAATGGTCACTTGGCCCTGGTGCTCTGGGACCATGGCAGGAAGAACATCAAGGCATGGAGGGTGGAGCTGAACAAAGCTGTATATCTCATGGCATCTGGCAGCAGGGAGAGAAAGAGGCCAAGGTCCCAATATGCCCTTCAGTGGTACACCAGTGACCTAACTTCCTCCCAACAGGCCCTGCCTCCTAAAGGCAGCTAGAACAAGATGGTGATATATGGTCTTTTGGGGGCATTCAGAATAAAAATGGTTAACAAAATAGAAAAGATGAATGTTTATATGTGATCAAAAGCAATTTATACTGTCCATGATTAAAGACAAATCAAACCATGCAAAGGAGTATGAAGGAGACAGATGCATTGAGAACCAATTGCCTTACCAAACATTTCCTCGGCTCCTCTCTTCACAGAGCATCCTTACTACATTGTGTCTGTGCATATATGTCCTTCAAGAGTTATCCAGTGCAAATCCACATATATTTCACCCTTAAAAAATACACAAGGAAGCAGATCCTACCCTGAACTCTGATCTCACTTTATGTTGCTCAGTCTAACCCGCATCAACCTATGTAGATCCACTCCTGTGGTTTTCCCTGCCTTTGCTCCTGATGGTTTCCTTTAGAGGAGAGGGAAAGAAAGTCATTTCCACCTTGGGTCTGCACATCGTTACCTGCCTTGCTGTCTCTTACATACAGTGTTCTAGTTCATTGACAGATATGGCATTTTGACAGTCAGGTGTTATGGTTCAGCTATGAGGTGTCTTCCAAATCTCTTGTATTAATGCAGGAATGTTCCAAGGTGAAATGATTGGATTGTGAGAGCTGAAACCTCATCAGTCCACCCTAGTTTAAATGGACTAATGAGGTGGCAACTGTAGTAGCCGGAGCTTGGCTGGAGGAGGTGGGTCACTGAGAGTATGGCCCGGAAGGGTTAATCAGTCCTGTGGTTTCTTCCCCTTCTCTTTCTCTGCCTCCTGGCCACGATGAGTTGAGTAACTTCACAACCTTTCACCATGATATTCTGAGTTGCTTTGAGTTCAGAGCAATGGAGCCAGCCAACCATGGACTGAATCTCTGAAACTGTGAAGCAAAATAAACTATCCCTCCTCTAAGTAACTCTTGCCAGGTATTTTGGTCATAGCAATGAAAATGTGACTAACACACTCAGGTAGTCATTGTTTGAAATTATCCTAGCTTGAGTTGCAGAGAACAGATAAGGAAAGCCCTCCTGCCTTCTGGAATTATGCCAACAGTAATGGTGGATATTTTCATTCAAACAACTGTGAAATATGTGTTCGAAACATATTTAACTTTTCAGGGGTATAGACTCTATGTACCAGAACTAATGTTATAATTCATGAAAGGCAGCTACAGATAGTGAATTTGCTGAATTTAGTAAATTTTCTCAGTAGCTAATCTCATAATCAAGCAGTTTAGCCTCTGGTGCATAATTTAGAGCCACTAAATAAATCTGGTATATTGTCTAATCATCTTTGCATTCAAACTTTACCATAATACAAGGAATAAGAAACCAGCTTAAAGTCAGCTCTCTAATATGCTCTTAACTTCCTTTACCCAGACAAGAGAACTGTTATTAGTCCTGATTCTTGACAACAGGGTCTGTGTTTGGATCTTATCAAGCCCAAGTGCCAACTCTTGACAGATCATGCTTTCCAGCCCATGTGCTCGAGACTGAGGTTTCTACATGATCATAAAATTTGCATTGTCTCTCCTACTTCAAAATTTAGCCCAAATCCCCTTCATTAGTCAGGGTTAAAACACTATATAGGGTAAGAAGTTTTTATAATCACATCCTATTTACTCCATTGATGAAGGAGGAATTCCCACAGTAGCATGTTGAGACTAACCGGATACTTGACCCTGGACACTTGACAAATTCTATAGCCATAACAAAAACTCAAGTTGCCCCGAATTCAATGCCTACAGAAAGAATAATTGAACAAATGTGTGAGCATTCGGGAGCCATGGAGCCTATAGCAAGTGGAAAGCAGGTACCCTTCCTAAAGACTGGGACATTGAGACCAGTGTGTCTACTCTGCCTCTATCCTCCACTAGAAATGAAAAGCTGGCACTTAAATGCAGTTTATACACTTGAGACTCCATTTCATAGTTCAGTCATCATGCAACTATGTAGTCATGATATCTGCCTATTTTATTTATGAAGGCTCAGATTTTTAGAGTCAACAGAGTAGGCATAGAAGGTAGCATGTGGATAGGATTCCTATTGGCACAAATCAATGAGTTATAATTATTGTGTAAACTGCAAGCATGTACGTAACTAGGTTGTAGTTCTTTGGGAGCTCTGGGTATTAAGGAATTAAAGAAAAGTTTTTCAAGATCAAAGGGAAAACCTATCTATTAGTGAGATAGATGTGTTGAAATCACCCAGGAATATTGTATTGGAATCTATAGCACTTGTTTATGCCACTGAGATTTGTGGCATAAATACTTGCAACTATTATATCTTTTTGTTAGAGTGTTTTACCAGTATGAAATGACATTTCTTTTCTCTTCTGATTAAGTTTGGATTGAAGTCTGCTTTGTCAGTTATGAAAGTAGCTCCTCCTGCTTGCTTCTGGTGTCCATTTGCAAGGTATATCTTTTTCCATCCTTTCATCTTCCACCTATAAATATCTTTACCTGAATGGAAAGTCTACTTTAAAGAACATATGGTTTGGTCTTGGCAATCCTCTCTGCCAGTCTATATGTTTTAATTGGAAATTGAGACCATTTATATTCAGTGTTATTTAGGGCAATTATTATTTTCATTTATTTCTAATGTTTTATTCAGATGGTACTCCTTTACTAAGCTACTTTTCCAGTGAGATTAATTCATTTGCTCTCTTTAAAGTTTGTTTTCCATTTCCTCTGCATGAAATACTTTAAAGTATTTTCTACAGAGCTAGTTTAGTAGTAACAAATTTTTTTAGTCTATTTGTATCATAGAAGGCTTTTAAAATTCCACCTTCATTTGTGAATGCTAACTTTTTCACTAAAGCAATATTTGTTGACAATTGTTATCTGTCAGAGTTTTGTATGTAGTATTCCAAGTCCTGTCTGTTAAAGTCTGGATTAAGAGGTGAACTCTGATTCATGTCAGTTTGCCTCTAAATGTGACCTGTCATTTTTCTCTTGAAGCTTTTAAAATTCTTCCCTTCTTTATATTAGCCATTTTAATCACAATGTGTTCTGGAGATGATCTTTTCTTGATCTTGTCCATCAAAATGCCAGTGACATTCTTCACAGAAATAGAAAAAAAAAAAAAAAAAATCCTAAAATCTACATGTAAGATAGAATAGCCAAAGCAATACTGAGCAATAAAAGTGATTCTGGTGGCATCATATTACTTGATCTCAAATTATACTACAGAGAAACAGTGACAAAAACAGCATGATACTGGCATCAAAACAGACAAGAAGATCAAAGGAATAGGATAGATGACACAGACACAAAGGCATATATCTACACAGTCATCTGATCCTTGAAAAGTTACCAAAAACAAACATTGGAAAATATAGCAATTTTAATAAGTTGTTTCAGTAAACTTTTTCATTTCTGTGATTAAAAGACCTAATAAGAACAATTTTAGAGGAGGAAAAGTTTATTTTGGGGTTCACGGTTTCAGAGGTCTCAATCCATACACACTTGACTTGAGGTAAGGCAGAACAACATGGTGGAAGAGTGTGGTGGAGGGAAGCAGCTCACTTTATGATCAGGTAGTAGAGAGAGAGAGACCCCACCTGCCAGATATAAAATATATACCCCAAAGCCAAGCTTCCAACTACCCACCATCTCCAGCTACAACCTACCCACCTTAAGTTACCATTCAGTTAATTCCTATTGGGGGATTAATTCACTGATGGGTTAAGACTGTCACAGACCAATCATTTCTCCTCTGAACCTTCTTGCCTTCTCTCACATATGAGTTTTTGAGGGATACCTCACATTCAAATCATAACATTCTACTCTGGCCCCCAAAAGCTCACAACCATCCCACAATGCAAAATACATTTTGTCATATCTAAGAATTCCCATAGTCTCAACTGTTGAGAGCAGGGTGGTATCTGTGCTGCTAACTGTCTCAAGGACAAACAGGACTGCTGGGCCCCTGTGCTTACCAAGGTTGTTAAGAGATATTTGTCCGAGGAATGTGTGGTTGCCTGGAGACCTCATCCGTCAAGGACGGGAGCGGGGCTTAGCCCCGACTCATCTCCTACATAGTTCACCCCTTCCCTCCTCCCTTCTTCCACTAGGACCGTTCAGTTCTGACAGGACCCAATGAAAATCAAATAGATTGGCCGGACCCAACCAGGGGAGGTTTAGCTGTTCGAATGTTAGCCAATTAGAAGAACACTGTAAAACTGCTTGCTTTTCCTTATAAAAACCCTGCTGACGAGGGCTCGGGCCCTCTCCTAGCGTCGTTGATTAAGGACGCAGAGGACCGGGTTCGAACTCGCTAATAAATGACTCTTTGCTGCTTGCATTGATCGTGGTCTCTGGTGGTCCTTGTGGGGTCTCAAGCCTTTGGGCACAACATATGGGTGCTCGTCCGGGATCCCCAAGCCCACCCAGACACCTGATCATAGAGTCATAAGTGACATCTTCCACCAGTGAGTAAGGCATTGCCGTGTGTTTTCTGGTCTGAATTGCCTGCAGGTTCTGGTTCTGGGCTGGCACAGTCCTGGCGGACGCTCTATAGGACCCCAGCAGGGTCTCGGGAGACGTCCCCTCGACCCATCTGGTGACATTTGTCACATCTGAGCAGCGGGTGCTGCATTCTGGCGATTTGTCGCATCTGGTGACATTATTGTCACATCTGAGAAGCTTGTGCTGCATTCTGAGCAGTTTGTGCTGCATTCTGGGTGAATTTGTCACATCTGAGCAGAGTCTGCACTGCTTCTGAGCAGCTTCAGTATTGCATTCGGATGACTGGCCGCATCTGGTTAACTCTTTGTCCCATTTGGGCTTTGTGTGGCACCTGGGAAACTACAAAATACCAGCTAGCCAATTTTTGATTTAGCGCGCTACGTGTCTGTCTGTTTGTGTATTGTACTATATGGTCTTTACTCTTGCCTTCTATTAAATTCTTCATTGTGTTAATCCAATCTTAGGCTTAGGGATACTCATTGCAGGGTACTTTGCAGTCCTCCTCCTTGTTCCTGAGAGATTTGTTTACTCCAATCCCCCTAGGCAGAGAGCTCAGCAGCTCCATTCCTCAAAAGTAGTAAGAAATAATGTTTTGTGATTTTCTGCATTCAAACCTAACCTGATTTCTCAACCAGAAAAAAAAAAAAAAGGGGTTAAAAAAAGTCCTGGGTGATCCTCCCTCCCCCCTGCCTGGCCTTGCTGAAGCCTGCATTGGAATGTAGACTGCAGCAGTCTCAGCGGGAAAGGGGGTAACCTGAAGATAAGAAAAAGAAAACAAAAGGGTGTCTGTTTTAAACTTCTGGGTTGCTACACAGAACTAATTCATTTTCCAGGATTCTTGTTTTGTTTTGTTTTTCTTTAATGCTGTATTTTTGAGCTCATAATTTTGATCTTGCATACCTAGGTTAATGATTTTTTTTCTTTTTGGTCAGTTCTATTTTTTATTCAACTAAAGTTTTTGAACATCTGTTACATTGCAATGGAGATTCACCTATAAAGTTACAAGGCCTTTGATTTGTGTTATGTGTATGTTGTGCTGTCTAATGTCATGTTTTGTCTGTATCAAAACTGAGCGCTCCTAAAATTAAAATTTAAAAATGGATCCAAATACTTTTATTCACGTGATTTAAAAGGGTTCAATTTAAATTGAGTAAACTAATAAAAATGAAATGTCTTTAAAAATAACTTGCAAGTCTCTAGGTGGTCAAACTAATGAAATGTTAATGTTAAACAATGTCTAATATCAATTGTTTCTAGGACTTTTCCTCAACAGGAAAGAGACAGCAAATACTGTTCAGGACACCTGCCTGCATTCTGGTTTTTACAGAATAAGTGAATTAGAGTTAACATGTATGGGATTACTCAAATGTGTATGTTGGTGACATTTGATTAATTTGCAAAATTAAAATGCTCATTGTTAAATAACATCAGGTACTCTTAACTCCTCAAATTCCATGGGGTATCATACTTAAACATTATTGGTGTTCTCATAGGTTGGTAAATTAAAAAGAGTTTAAAATTGCTTTGTGTCATTACTAAAAACAAGGTTATTAAGAGTTATGTTCTAACAGATAAAACCTCAACTCGGAGAGTGAGTGTTCCATCTGCTCCCTTACCACTTCCCCCTGCTCCCCCTCCAGTTCTGCAAAGCTCCAAGTAGCTCTTAGACTTGGATTTAGAGCTACCATCTCCCCTTTCACTGTGTTTCAGTTAGAGTTGTTTCAGAATGTGAACAGAAAGGGGTCAACAGGTAGGAAAGAAAGAATAAAAGGTTCTGGGTTTGGAAAGATATTTAATAAAAAGGAAAAAAAATGTTTCTGAGTAAGAAAGTGCCTGTGTGATGGAATACATGAGGGTCTAAGTAAGTACTAAGAAAGTCTGTGTGTAAGTAAAGGGCAAGTTTCAACAAGTCTGTGTGTAACTAAGTTGGTTGTGTGTATGTGAGACAGCTAAAGCTATTTAAGATTTTTCCTAAGGTGAAATACTAATGTTCTGATATAAGCCAAAGTTTAAAATATATGGTAAAATAACAAGGATTTCTTAGAAACATTAATTTACTCTTAACTTTGTGTCTATTAAGTTTTATTTTTTAAAACAATTAGTCTTAAAAATTGGGGTTTATACAATTATGGTTAAACAACTGTTAAGAGTATTGTACTATGTTACAGAGTCTAAAGTTTTCTTTAAAAACTGAATTTAGTAAGATTAAAGTGTCAAGGTAACTGTGAAATGGTCACTCCTTGTATATTAAATGTATTCATATTTTCCAGGTATACAAGTTTTTAAAGCAGGAAATTTGTCAAGCTGCTATTCTCCAGAATAAACTTGTCTGTACTGGAAATATTAAACTTAAAGAGTACATTTTATTGGGGATTTATTTCTATCATTTATTGTTCTATTATGGGACATATTATCAGTAAGGTATATGTAAAATTGGTTACTTATTTCACTGAGATAAAAATTTAAATATAAATGTATATCTAAGAGTTAGTGACAGCCTGATTTCTTTAAAGGTTCATATTGTAGAAGGTGAAAGCACTTTGCTACACAAAAGAAAAGTTAAAAGCTCTCTCAGCCTTTCTTTGATTGATTCCTGTTCTGGATATAATGTTAGACTGTGTTAACTAATATTCATAGGGACTCAGAAATCAATATATGTAAACTTCTTAAAATGACATTTAAGAAAGAGTACAATGCACAATAGCAAAAATGGGACAACAATGACTGAGATTGGGGTCCCTGACTTCATGACTGTAGCATGCCTGGTGCCTGGGAGTGTTCCTGTGTAGGAGCACAAGAGGCCTAACTGCTGTGGCAGTAGCCTCCCTGGGGAGGCTCTGTACAGGAGTCCTATCAGCTCTTACATTGATCTCAGGCACACAGCTCTTGGGCAGAAAGAAATTGTTTGGCTAGATAACCAGTGTTTCATCAGTTCCCTTCTCTAGTTCCTGCCCACCTTACAGTAACTTTGGACAGTGGACTTCTTTGAGAGCTACACAGAGTTCCTAACATTGCACTTTGCAGTTGTGGGAAAAAGTTATGTAGATGGTCTAGTCTCTGTAACTCTCCTGAAAACAAATAATAATGCTTACATAGTCTTTAACTTAATAATAATACATGTATAAATGTTGCTAACATAACTCTTTAGATCTGCATTTCCATCAGAGAACAGAGTTCCATCTGATCTCAGTTTAATCTTCAAAATCTGTGTTTATAAACCTTTATTTTCTAATACTCCTTTGACCCTCACTGAACTTGAAAATTTGGTCATGCTGGTCATGACAAAAGGGGCAAAAATTAGTTTTAGGATTAGAACATTTTACTTAAGACTTGTGAAGAGCCCCTGCCTTACCTGAGATAAGGCTCTGCCTCACCCTGCTACATGTTAGAATGACTCCAAAGTAAGCCAGACTTTAACTCATTTAAAGTTGTGCTCAAAAGTTTGATGTTTGTTGTAAAGATTACTGTGATCTCAAACAGGGTATATAATGTAGAACTCAGCCAAAATTAAAGATAACTATTATACAAGCTAAATATGTTTTTACTCTTGCTAATTCCATTTTGTAAAACTGTTGCCTGTTACTATTTTGCAGAAGTAGCTGCTTCCAGAACATACAACCTAGGTAACTTGTGATAATAGGCCATCACCTTCAAAACAGATAATATGTGGTAGTACTTTAATAAAAGTGTAAATGACTGTAATGTTATGGACATTAAAGTTAAAGCCCAGTACTCTTACTGTATGACTGGTGAGACTGGCTTGCTGGATGATTAAGATCAAACTTAGAAATTGGAATTAAATACAGAGGCCAAGAAAAAAAAAAAACAGTATCTTGCCCTCAAAGTCAGCCTGAACCCAGGGAATAAGAGAACTTCTCTAAGGAGTGCTGCTGCAACTCTGGGTCACACAACCTCCTGATTAAGGAGATTGTTGAGACTAGAGGATGAAAATCGCTCAGTGCATCTGCTGCAGAGGAGGGTCATGAAAAAAGGGAGACACCCCTAATGCTTTCAAGAAAAGCCACCTCATCGAGAAGACCCTGCCTAACCAATGGCACTAATGGAGCTAAGAAGCTGCTCTTAAGTTCTCTATTAGTGGCCCCTGTGGAAACTCAGCTGACTCTTTAACAAGACAGGAACCAGGTCAATTTGACCAGCTTGGTCTTGGACACCCAGCAAAACAGTTAAAACCAAAATATAGCCATTCTTGGGCATTTAAAAGAAATAATAGTTAAAAGTAACTTAAGATGTACACTTGTGTTAACCCTCTAAAATTAAGAGTGGAAGCTACAAAAGAAAGATTCTTAGGCAAATGTGCCTGATAACTATCAAGGGAAACTGCCAGAGTCAGAAGTTTTTAGTCAGTTTAAGGCCTACAGACCTTCCTAAGCTATACAGGTAGACTTGATCTATGTTTGCTCGTCTGATTACCTAGCCCTAAGTAACAGAAGTATAGAGATCTCTACTAAACACAGGTTATACCAATAAGGGATATTTTACAAAAATCAGATAACATTAAGTAGCTTAACTATATTTTCTGGGGACCTCAATGACATTAAGAGTTAAATATTGTGTTTACATTCCTGATAACCTGGACAATGTTAAAGTCCCCAAATAAAGGCCTTGTCCTCTCCAGCCTTTGCTAGGCCTAGTTATGGGAACAATTTCTCAGTTCTTCCACCTCCTGGTGAAAGATTGACTTCTGTCATTTTCATGATACTCAGTGGCAAGTTTCAGATGCTGCAACATTTACTTTGTACTAATCTCATTTCAGTACTCATGTCTTTTTGTTCTTCTATCATAGAAGCACCCACCCCCAGATGAGTTTACAGCCTGCTCTTCCTCAACCAGACTTCTACCTTGGACCCCTCAGTTGACCTGATTTTAAAAAAGGAACTCCAAACTGCTTGCCCCACGCTGCCCACTTCCAGCTCGAAGAAGTCAGATTGGTCATCGCCCATTTTCCCTACAGCAGTGAAGGAGTTCCTAGTATTAGAGGGGTAAATGAAGTCAGAATAAGGACAGGTAGTTAGTGTAAAAATAGGGAATCGGGTCAATTTGAGGAAATGAAGCCATGAAGCCATCTGCCTTTGGAAGTTGGAGACTGCCCCTGGAAGAATAAAATGTCAAGGATCTCCGGAGCTCATTAATTACCAAATTTACCTGA